>CAVNYN010207612.1:0-20711 GCA_963692815.1 Nyctanthes arbor-tristis | reverse complement strand
GGGCTCTTTTTTTTTTTTTTGGGGGGGGGGGTTTGGGGGAGGGGGAACAGAGAAGAATAGGAAAAATAAGAAATATAAATTAGTCATTAGAATAGTCTAATAGTAACAATATATTAACACTCGACAAGCAAAGATTTAGAGAAACCTAATTGAAGCAGGGAACTATGTTACGCTTCTAGTTTTGTTTTAAAGAGTTAGTTCAAGGGCGCTTTATTTGAAATTGATCTTTTGAAAGTTGATTTTTTTGAGAGAATGCATCGTGGGGATGTGAAGAAAGATTATACGGAAGTGTGAAAATCTGTTTTTTAAGGAGAAAATGTGGTTGGTATTAATAATTTGACTTGTTGCACGGCTTTTGATTTATAATAAATAAATAAAGCTCCCTACAACGAGCTTAAAATAAAATTAAAATGAGTGGTTATTTGGGTAGCTCCCACGACATATGTGGATGAACATTGTCTATTCTCATTCTAAAGCACATAATAGGAACCTAACCTGGGCTAAGGAAATAAAACCTAATTTGAGTCAAACTAGAAAATTACAATAAAGTTAATAACCTATTCTAAACTTCATAAAGCATCTAATGTTACATCTAACAGGATATCCATCACCTTCAAAACAAGTTACTTTCAATGTCACTAATACCCATGAGTTTCGTGTTCCCACCTTCATGAATTCTAACGCTAACAAGCATGACAAGGAGGTTTTTGTTAGGGTCATTACCACTAAGAAAAATCAGTTGCTCGGAAAGAGATATCCCTCGAATTTGCGATGGGGGTAGAACTGTTTTCAACATATTCTCTCTGTAATGGGTTTTCAAGTAATTAGCAAACAGCCTAACCAGAACTACTAAACCTTTCCTTCAGTCCAAGTAGCTAAATGGAATCCGTAATTTCTTTTCAAAGGAAGTTAAAGGCTCTCCTTTTCAAAGATCGGAAGAGCGTCATTTTTTTTTAAATATAAATTTCATGACAAGTGATTACCTCTTTAATTTCATATTCATCAGTGATACAGCAAAATATCTCAACCCCTTTTAGCAATTAACCTGTATGCCAAATTCTAAAACCCTAATTCATGAATTAGCACCAAAAACCTTAAACCTCTAATCCATCTGTTAATTAGCAACTTTACCTTCCCAAAATCCAAATCAAGTTAAAGACTTTGATTATACCCCCAAATATTTCACCAGAACTACGGAACAGATACGTATTATCCTCATATATCCCTTGAATCCCGCTGGTATTATTACGAAAGAACAAATAGAGAGATAGCTATGATTATAGATGATGATGCTGACCGGCGAAGGCGGAATGAACTTGGAGAGACGGGCCGAGAATAGTAGACGGCGCGGCGGAGTCCCCTGATACTGCTGCGGCGGCCGCAGCCGCCAAGGCGCTGTTGGTTCCACTACCGAATGGGCGGCCTCTCTTGGGTGCCGGAGTGGCGGAGCCACCAGATGCTCCGCCTTGCTTGCTTTGCTCTCTCTTCTGCATCTCTACGCTTGCTCCTCCTCCTCCTCCTCCTCCTCCTCGAGCTCACAGTTTCATGTTTTATTTTAAGCGAAATTCTCACATGTGGGTCCCCAAACTTTCAAACAAATAGTAATTTCATCCCTCTCTTTTCTTAGGAAAATTGCACTTGAAGTCCTCAATCTTAAGCACCAAATCGTCAGTCTTGAAACTTTTAGGGGGTTTCTCAATCCAGATTTTAACGATTCGAGCTTGTTTGATGCTCTTTATTTTTCAAAATGTAGAGAATTTATAATAAGAAGAGAAGTAGAATGTGTATTGAAAAAGATCGAAAGGTCTAAAATATATGATTGTAATTGAATAATTATCAAATTAAATGTCAAATCAGTGGTATTTAAAATTATAAATTAGTAAAATAAAGAGCATCAAACAAGCTCGAAGTCTGGCTTGTAAGGGGAAGGAGAAGCCATTTTCTTCTTCTTCATTGCAAACCATTTTCTTCTTGTTTTGCTTTTTCCTTATTTATTTTTTGATTTTTTAAAAAAACATTTTGGAAAGGGGAAAATTTGATTTTATTTTCTACCTTCTAAGGAAAATAAAAAACTATTAAACAAATGTAAAACCGTTAGAGAGAGGAGAGAAAAAAGAGGTGAAAAACCGGGCTTTGCCACTCGAACCTTAGGTATTTGTCCTTCCATTTCCCACATCAACCCTCTTTTTTACTCATCCCTACTCATGTGAACTATGTTAGCAATATTGTTAAAAACATAGATAAATAGGCATAATTTTTTCTCACTTGACATTTAAACTTCAAAACAAAGTTATTCACGTGAGCTTTCCTATCGGATATGCTCAAAACATTATGCATGAAATGACCTATCATCAAAACACAAAAGTATCAAAGCAGGGACAGAGGCTTCTGCAGTCTAGTATGGTCGAGAATTTTTTAAGAAAAAATTTAGCCCACGTGTTGGAACACATTCAACCCATTAACTAGTCCATTTACAAATAACATCAGCTTAATTGACTATATAGACCACAAAGGAATTCCCAACATTCTTTTTTCTTCATGTCTTGTTTCTTGGCACTCTAAAAGTTTAGATCGACAGTGTTTATTTGGTAACAAAATCAATTCATGATATTTTACTTATTTTTTTGTGAATTTTGTGGTATTTATCTTTTCTTTCTTAGGATTATTTTATTTGATTTCATTTCATATTCTTTTGATTATCTCTCTCTTTCTTTTCATTGTTTTGGTTAGTTGAAAGGTTAGATTATTGCAATTGATAATAAGAAGGTACGATGAAAAACGTGTTATTGAAACCTGATGAAAACCGTATATGAAATCAATAAAAATTAAAAGAAAAACTCCAAATTAATTTCGAATGAAGATATGGCAAAGATCAATCTTCTTGCTGTCGTGCTCAAATTCGTTAACTGAAACTTGCGCAAAAAATATCTATTTTTCTTTCATAACTATTTCATTAGATCTTCAATTATGCATAAATAATAAACTTCATTAGTAGTTTTTTATAATAGATAAATCATAAATGTTTATATACTTCGATTAGTAGTAGGCTTGACCCTTTTTTGAATTCTTACTTTATAATTCTTTTTTTTTTTTTCCGTTTGTTATGCGTGGATAATAATTTTTTCCGGCTGTTACTTCACTTATACTTCTTTTTTGTTTCTGTTGATATATCTTTTTTTTTTTTTCTTGGACACTCTAGATTAATTACAGTCCCCCTCAGCCTTGATGTCCAGCTCCGTCCCTGTATCAAATTGAGTGTTGAATTATTTGAGTATATCGTATCATTCAACTATCCAATCAAAGGAAATGTGTAATGAAAAAAATAAATAAAAGTAACCGATACAGAGTCAAAAATATCTAAGTAATGCCACAAGAATTTCTAACTGGCTCCTACATCAAGAGTTTGTCTTGCATATATTTCACTTCTTTATTTTTGTAAAAATAACTCAAGAAGAAAGTTATTTTCAATCAACTTTCATTAAAATCTCTTTGTAAGCGTAATGTAGGTTCAGATCAGTATTCACTATAACGACCCGCTAAAAAATATATATATTACATAACATGTGAATAGATTAGGATAAATATGCTTAGTCAGCAATAAATAGGTATGGATAGGTCATGATTGTTAAAATATTCTCTTGTCTCCAAGAAATATAATGATTGCTAAATATTCTCTTGTCCCCGTAGAATATAATGATTACTAAATATTCCTTTTGTCTCCTCAATTTAGCTAGAAATAGGCAAGGCTTTTGCCATTCATTTGCACCAACAATCATCTTCTCCTTCTCTTCCTCTACTGCTCTCTCTCCCTTTTAATATACTCTTTGTTTTTCTTTAATAAGAAGCTAAAAACAAACCATACAATGGGAGACAATAGAGAAGGAATCTCTAAGTCCAGATCTGGATTAGATCCTCTTTATACACTATGAAAATTAAGAACAAGAGAGAAAAGTCGAAGCCATAATGTGCTACTGAAGGAGGAAGTAAGGAAAAAAGTTAATATCGCAAAGTAATCCCGATTAGAGATTTAATGTGAGTAATCTTTACACCCATTTTTTATGTGTTCTTGAATGCTCGCGTGAAATATTTGAGAAATATCCATGTATTATATATTATGGTAATCATGATAATTTTCTTGAACCTCAATTGTTATTTGTTATGAAATTATTCGGGAGAATGATGAGATAAATTATGCTATGTATAAAGTAAGCTATGTGATTCAGTCTATGTCATGCATAGTAATTAAAGCAGAAGTGTTTTTTTGGAAAATGAATTATATCTAGATCTTCTCCATCAATTTCATAACGGAATTATGTTTGTATATAAAATGTTTAGTGCCAAGGCACATTTTTTGAGTTGTGGGAGTCTATGATCAAACTTTCAAAATTAGTTATGATTTTGTGAGGCTCCTAGGTGACTTGTGATCAAAACCTTCGTACAAGTACCAACTGAACAAATTATGTTGAGCGCTTGGGGTAAGGCAGGTCTATGATGTAATTCGGGCTCAAACTTACTTTTTTAAAAGAAAAACTTGTATGTGTAAAGATTTCTCACTGAATATTCTATATTTATGGTTTTTCAAATTTTAGGTACTTGAAACTATGTGAACCGAACTCTTTGAAAGCCTCAGATGTGTGTATATATGCAAATGTTATCGAGTCAAGACCTATGGAAAATCACTGGCATCATCATTGCTAACCGTTGGCGTTGGAATGATGAACATTATGTGGACGCTTAAACTCTATGACATGGACTTATTACAACTTCAAGTATAAGTATAAAATGAATTAAGTCACCAACTTTGATAATTCTAAAAATGAGAAATAATGAATATTTAAATAATAATTACACATAAACCCTTGACGAGGAGAAGCAAAGAAGTAGCTCACGGCCGGGGTGTTGCATTCAGACTCACTCAAAAATAACTTTTTAATCTCGAAAATCAATTTTATTTACTTTCAAAAAAATTTTTTTTAACAACCCAGTCAAGGTGACCTAATAGAGTTTTCAATACCTAATATTATTAATGTCCAACTTTGATTCCTTTCTACTGGCTAGTTGTAGGGTTCTTCACACAATTGCCCCAAAGGCCCAAATTGTAACTCATAACCTTCTCAACCTATTAATACGCTCAGCAAATGATCCTTTTTACCAAGGTTTTTTTTTTTCGATTATAAAGGCGGACAGGGAAAGGGATGGTGGGGATTCGAATTCAGATAACTCCGATAAAAGATCAGGTCATTTTCCACTCGAACTGACCCTTGATCCCTCCTTTTACCAAGTTTGTTTCATTACATTATAAACCATTCAAAATTTTGTGAAAAAATAAAAATAAAAAATTAAATGAACTCTCTCACTGTGGCAAATCTATAGAATTGTAAAGAAACCGGTTGCATGACTATTTTTATTTAACTTTTTCGCCCCAAAATCTTGGTGACACCAAAATCCAATCAACATTGGTTGTCAATGACTCAATGTACTACGGTAAATGATACGGTGGCAGTTGTTAGCTGTCAAATAAAGAAAATGATTTTGTTTAAGAATTAAAATTTATAATAACGTTCTCTCTAGGGAAAAAATCCATAAAAATAAAGAAGACAAAGGTAGGTAATTAATTAGGAAAACCGACTCAAAGTGACACCAAACACGTGTTGTAAACTACTGAATTACCGATTAATTATTAATTAAAAAATTTTGAACAGAAGACGTCAGACGTCAGTACCCATCAGTTATCACCCATGGCCATGAGCGCCTCCCAAACACCTGTCCTTAGAAATTGAACAGCACTGCATGATTTTTCTGTTTGTGTTAACATACTTCAGAGAAGGGATAAAAGGAAACCAAGAGCAACTACAAAAATCCTACCTACTCGAGGTCGAGGAGCAGATATCTATTTTAGGCACAGAAAAGCTTCTCCTTTCAGGTAACAATTGATTTACTGGGCATATCGTAGAGTAATGTGGAGAAGTTGATTGTTATCCATATCCTTAACACATTCTGTAATCGGAAAATATGCAATCTTTATGCTTCTATGGGGTATTTTCTTTATGGGGTTTTAATAAATTTTGATGTTACCTTTGTTGGGTTTTGAATGCCGCAAGAATTCGGAACAGTAATGAAATTCAGTTAATTGTGTAATTCATAGTGCAAGTTGTGGTCTTTTATATGGTTCTTGTCGAGCTTTTGTTATTTTGAGGAATTGAATTAGCATTAAACTGTCTGTTTTCTAGAGTAACAGAGATTCTTTCTATCTTTTGATTGTAAAGAGGAAGCTTTTCTGTGGACTTTTTGGTCCTTTTTGTTGGCCTTAATCCCAGTATGTTCCTTTCCTCTTGAACTTCTATTTTATTTCTTCTTTTCCTTTTCTTCACGTGTATTTGGTTCTGTTTGCTTCTATATCATGACTGAGCTTTAAAGTCTGCCTTCTACATATCATAATTGCTGGTTTCAGTATGATGTTTTTCGTGTCTGTAAACTCATTCGTCAGGGCCCCTTCTTTTTTCGAATTTGTGGTGGCAGAATGGGAAGCACTGGTGAGATCAATTATGGGGAATACACCTATGAAAATCTTGAGAGGGAACTCTACTGGCCTTCGGAGAAGCTTCGGATTTCCATTACAGGAGCTGGTGGATTTATTGCTTCACACATTGCCAGGCGTCTGAAGAGTGAGGGTCATTACATTATTGCCTCAGACTGGAAGAAGAATGAGCACATGCCTGAGGACGTGTTCTGTCACGAATTCCATCTTGTTGATCTGAGGGTGATGGATAACTGTCTGAAGGTTACACAAGGAGTTGATCACGTGTTTAATCTTGCCGCTGATATGGGAGGAATGGGGTTCATTCAGTCGAACCATTCTGTTATAATGTATAATAATACAATGATCAGCTTTAACATGATTGAGGCTGCAAGACTCAATGGAGTTAAGAGGTGTGTCTTCTTTAAGACTATGATAATGCTTGATTTTTATTTGGTGACATTATCCAGTGTTTGGAATTGATAGTTGGCTGCTGGTAGTTTTTTTTTTTTTTTTTTTTTGATAAAGTTTCATAGTGTTATCTTGCTTCGATTTGAAATTAGAAGAGCTCACTGCTTTGTTTATGTTATATTGCCATTTCTAGACCTGTTTTTCTTAGCAACGGATTTTTGGCTTTATTTTCTCTTCGATGAGTACTCTTACTATTGGAAGTTTGTGAGTCTGGAAATGCATGTTCATTATTGCCAAATGATGAAGGATGCTGTTTATACCCTGTAACTGGTATTGGCAGTGATAAGTTCTGAATTTTAACAGTACAAAATGGGCC
The DNA here is from genome assembly GCA_963692815.1 of Nyctanthes arbor-tristis. Classification (NCBI taxonomy): domain Eukaryota; kingdom Viridiplantae; phylum Streptophyta; class Magnoliopsida; order Lamiales; family Oleaceae; genus Nyctanthes; species Nyctanthes arbor-tristis. The sequence goes on along the minus strand of CAVNYN010207612.1, from coordinate 13,407 downwards.
TTTACGCTGGATGCATTTGGATCAGAGCTCAAAACTCTAATAAAAGAACCACCAGTCATTTTTTTTCTGTCTCACTTGATGCGTGTTTTATAATGTGGGTGCTGAACATGCATTTGAATGTTTCTATATGGTTATTAACTTTATCAATGGGTTTCAGGTTTTTTTACGCTTCCAGTGCCTGTATCTATCCTGAATTTAAGCAGCTTGATACTAATGTTAGCTTGAAGGAGTCTGATGCTTGGCCTGCCGAGGTTCTTTACTACCTTGTAATTTGTTGTGCTTTAAGACTTATTCGCATTACTGATTATTATTTCAAATTTGTTTAGCCTCAAGATGCTTACGGCTTAGAGAAGCTGGCTACCGAGGAATTATGTAAACACTACAACAAGGACTTTGGAATCGAGTGCCGAATTGGACGGTTCCATAATATTTATGGTCCATTCGGCACATGGAAAGGTATAATTTATGACATGGCTGACAGAAAGTATTTTCTTTTGTTCTCTAAATGGGAATTCTCTTTAATTCATCGACTTCGTCAATCACTGGAGGTGGAAGGGAGAAAGCCCCTGCTGCATTCTGTAGGAAGGCCCTCACTTCAACTGATAAATTTGAGATGTGGGGTGATGGACTACAAACTCGATCCTTTACCTTTATTGATGAATGTGTTGAGGGTGTACTGAGGTATGTACATATAAGACATCTTTAGTAATGAGATAAATGAGACAATAATTAAGAAAGGAAAAAAAAGATAAAAAAATTAAAATATCTTCTGCAATACTTTCTAGAATCTGTCCAATACCGCGTACTAAACATGCTTTTGCTGTTCTGGGGGAAAAGGGATTTAGTTTTTAGTGATTCTATCTGAAGTTCCAATGTTCTCGGGTGCTAATGTTTGGTGGTTATTCTAAATGTTCCATCTTACAGTTTTGTCAGCAAATGCTGTCTTATACAAGTGGTAATGTTTCGCTTGAAAGAATTTATCTAACTAGCATCAAAATGCTGTGTAACCTTGTAAAACCATATAGTGCACTCGTGCAGGAAGTTTATTTCAGTAGTTTCTCATTGAAGTTGCTCAGAAGGCTGGATCTTGAAAGGGGACATTAGACATGTCCTCTCAGTTATTTGCATTTCCAACTTCTAATTCTTATTGTTTGTCCACCCTTCTCTTTCCCTCCTGGCCACAATCCATCACAATTATAAAGATAAATCATTGAAGATTTTTTTAATTCAAAGTCCCATTGTATGCCTAATACAAATTGTTTTACGTATTCAGATTGACCAAATCGGACTTCAGAGAGCCTGTAAATATTGGAAGTGACGAGATGGTCAGCATGAATGAGATGGCAGAGATCGTTCTGAGCTTTGAGAACAAAAACCTCCCCATCTATCGCATTCCGGGACCAGAAGGTGTGCGTGGTCGCAACTCAGATAACACTCTGATCAAAGAAAAGCTTGGCTGGGCACCTTCTATGAGGCTGAAGGTACCTTTTCCAGAGAGTTTCTTTTTTATTATTTTGGCATCTAATGACTTGATTTAATGCGTGTATATATGACTTGATGGTCTTATCCAAAATTTCCTGATCATTGAAGGATGGGTTGAGAATCACGTATTTCTGGATCAAGGACCAACTTGAGAAAGAAAAAGCTCAAGGTGCCGATGTTTCTATCTACGGGTCCTCAAAAGTTGTGGGAACTCAAGCTCCAGTTCAACTTGGTTCTCTACGCGTTGCTGATGGGAAAGAATGAAGGAGACAGAGCTTAGCATGTTTACTTTATGCACATGGCTCTACATTTCGGGCGATTTTGCTAGAGTTGAATATATCCCTCTCAGCCTTTGATATTCTTCCATTCGGATATGCTTTTTGTTCATTTATACATATAAGGATCCACATGTAATCTCTATCTATTCAGCATGGGGCCTGTTGTTCTTTCTCTAAACTTAAGATGCCATCCATGAGCATTGAAATATTTACGCTCTTATCGAAGCATGCCTTGTTTTCTTTAACTCTTCGTTAAGGCAGAGGTTTGCGTATCTGTTTTGTGCGGGTGGCATGCAGATCCTATTAATAGCATGTTCGGAAGGACTAAACAATACCAGACCAAAAATAGGCTGCACGGCCTCGTCTGGTAATGTGTGCCGAATATGCCACATCATTTCATCAGTTGTATAATATGCATGTTGAATCCTGGATAAGGGCGAGTTTCTGCTGTTTGTTCAGGCCTTCAGGTGTGGCAGGGGAGATGGGGACTTTTGCTTATTGATTCTGTATGTGGTCCAGAAATGGTATAATTTTGAAGGACCATTCAATATGGGATAAGGCAATAAAGATACCTGAATGAACGTATTATCATATGGATATGAGTAAGGATAGATTTGACACCAAATTCAGGAAGCAAGATTAACATAAAAGCTTTACAAATTACAGGTTTAAATTTAGAACTTGAATTGGGTACGCAGGCCCCTTCTGTCACAAATTATGACATAGTTTCGACCATTTGAGTCAACCTTAGACGGGCACCCTTCTTAAGTGCAATGGAAGTCACCAATATAAGCCATAGGCCTTTTTGATCACCCATTGACCCCGTCCAGGTAAGTATGCAAGTTGATGTCCAACCTACCTTTTATAGCTAACTGGCCCATCATTCCTTGCATTTATACTCCATGTCGGAATAATGAATGTACCAAGTTCTAAACCCATGTAAATCTTTGATTCTGGCGGTCACAATTGCCCTTATTTATGTTCTACTAGTGTACATTTCTACAAGTAGCTCCACCAAGGTCAAAATCAAAAGATTTGTCCGCTTGAGAGAGAAAAGTTTGTTCGACCACCAGTCAGTCGAGCTAAATTGACCAATATCATCTTATTATTATGTATATCAAGTTGTTTTATGTCAAAACCATGGCTTGGTTCAGCGAGCAAACCTGAAACCCCTCTCCCACGTTTAAATAGTAGTTAATTGTTTCATAATGAATCCCATAAACAGGTGCATTTCATCGACCTCTATATATAGAATTTACAAGTTTTGGACACTTAAAGAGATGTTTTCATTTGAGCAATTATGTATGGAATACATGAATGAACAGTCGTTTTTGTATGGAGCCCCAAATGTGGATGTAACTCTTCTTCGGTGAACTCCGAGACTTTAGAGTCTTAATAGACAATAGCGCCTTAAGAGCTAACTATAGATTTTTCGACAATCATGGCACAATACTCATCAAGCCATCTTTGTTCAGCTACGTACAACCAGGCTCTAGTTGTGTCTCCATGTGGCTAAGTATATATTCAGGGGCGTATTTAGGCGTATCCACCCTCTTCTGTGGCTACCCCACTTCAGAAAAAATCCTCTGATAACCCTTCGAATTTTTTTTTTTTTTTTAAAAAAAAGGTATTGTTTCGGCTAGGGACCATCAAGTGTTGGACACCACTTCTACATCTTTTGACTACGCCTCCATAAGTATTCTATTAACAAGGAATGAATCATGAATGTATTAGGTCATTAATTACTAGGTTTTTAGTTAGCTATTCTCATGAAATCTATCTTGGCACATTTGGAACTTGTACTTTTTTCTCAATCCACTAGTTTTGAAGTACATATAATTGCTTGATGAGTACAAAATAATTTGAATGTTGGGTACCATCTAATGCTTCAGGAAAATTGGGTGTTTGAAGTAGTTGGAAGACTTTTGACTACAAGTTACGTTGTCGATTTTCTCAACCACCCAACATATGAAAATTAACTAGCATCGGGCACATTGTTCTTCAAATTTCATGGAATTGAATGACTATAAGGCATATACTTGGATAATATTCTTTACGGTTTAATACACATTTGCTATCTTGTTAGAACGATGATAAGTAGTATCAGTTCCAAGTTATTTACTATCAATTAATAATAACACTGATATTATCAGACGTGATTTTGAGCACTAGTCTTTTCCTTCATCTTGAGCTTTTGACTTGTTCGGGTTACTAGTCTTGTTTGGAACTTGTAAATATTAATTTCCAAATGTGCCAACATGTTTGTTTAGGAAATAAAAATTCTTGCAAATTTTTTGGGGTGTTTTGGAGTTGTTGATGAAGTATGTTTGACAACAATTACTTCAATTAATTTTCTCAACTACCCAACAAATGCAAATTAATTAAAGCATTCCACCCATTTGCTAATTTTGAATTTGTAGACTTGGATGCCAAATTTTCAAGTTAAGTACTTTTAGGTATCATTAAATTTTCCTATGATCAATTACTATTTTACTAGCTGGCTAGGGATCGTGGATTAAGGTTTAATTAATTTATTATTATTGACCTACCTAAAATGCTTAGTTAAATGATTGATTTTTTTGACAACTATAGCTCATTATGATAGCGTTCTATTACATACAAAATTTGACTAATTAATTTATTTTTCTTTTCTCTTTAGTTCGTTGTAATACATGCAGTTTAAAAAGAAAAAAAAATTCTCTCATAATAATTAGGGAAAAAAATGAAGATATTTTAAAACTTAAGATGTGTAGACACACACTATTTGACTTGCAATACTCTTATTGGTATGCAAAATATCAGTTCTCGCCTCTCGGACTTGTACTATTAAACGTTGGTGCTTATAGCTTTTCTTGTTGCTTGATATTATTATACGATCATGAATTTATATCTCAGTTATAACATTAATTTGTAATTACGTTTATTGATTCACTAATATAAATAAGCAATATTGAATTTAGAATAAACGTAAATATTACTCCAACAGCACTGCTTCTTGATCTATACGTTGTCGTGGCTGGAATTCTGGGGTACTAATCTATACTAATCCTTATTTATATTATTGGGTAAATATTTATTATTATAATATAGCGATAATTATCCTATGGGAAAAAAGAAGTGTTCTACTAACATGGAGAGCCATCAAAAATTTCCGACGGACCAACGACATTTTTGATGGTAGGCTAATATGTGCCATTGCCCATCAGAAAATTTTAACGGTATGTTTATCAGCTGTCAATAATTTGTTGGGAATTTTTGACAATATTGTTAGAATAGTATATATTAGAATAGTATATATTAGAATATTATATATTTTTATGATTTATTTTAATATGTTATTTATTGTTTTATGTAAGTTAGTCCTTGCGTATATAAAAGACATGTAAATACATTTTTGTGTATTCCAAAAATTCTATGTTTTGTTTGGGTGGTATTCGTCAAAGCTTAATTTATTGTCGACTAGTTAGATGCCTTCATGCTGTTTGAGAAGTGCATTAACAAGTTCCTCCTCAGTAAAGTGTATAGGCAAGGAGTTATTATAAAAGTCCATATCAGGTTGTCTTCCACCCCTGATCCTAACTGTGTTATCTGCTTGAAACGAGTTAACTAGTACAATGGTGTTTGGACTATTACCGAGTGCACCAAAAGCTTCATAACTAGAAACAAATCCCGATGACCCTTTCATTTCCGAGTTAACCTCTGCTTGTAGCATTGCTTGAGAGGTGAGGGTCGAGGTTCTAGAATCACTCACAAGCGGAAAAATTTCGCCTGGAGGTGTACAACTATTAGAAACCAAAGTGCATCCCCTCCATGAACACCACTTGTTATCCATTGTAAAAACTCAGGCTGATCGTCGAATATATGAGTACTATCCTAAAGTGGACCAATATGTGCAGGGGAGTCAACTTGCATATTCATGGTGGCACCACAGGACTTAGACTAACCAAATTGGTCCAAAGAGGAATGTTGCTTTGCTTCTGTACCATGAATTCCATGTATTAAGTGTATTTGCTTTGCATTATCGTTCTGTTCTAACGGGTTGTCCCCAGGAGTTAAGTTTTGAATGCCATAGTAGAAAAGATTTCTTCGATCAACAAGGGGCAGAGATTGTGCTGGAGCCCTGTTGTGTGCTACTGCCTGATATGTAGCGAGGCTATGAGCTGGGATTTGACCCGTAGAGCCATTATGAAGATTGTTGATCAAAGGTATCAGTCCAAAGGATGATGCATCTAGGAGTCCAATAAAAGTGTTGTTCAGTCCACCCTGGTGCTGAGATGCTCTTCTAAGGTATAGGCAAAACTTCTGAAGATGGCTTGCAACATTCTCCCTTGTAAGCCCAAGAACACTAATCAATTCCAGGATCTTCTTACGGACAGCTTTGTTTATTCCTAGCTAGTTGGCGAACATAATTTACGAATTATTGATGGAGATTCGTGGACCAAACAATGTGTGGTTTCTTCAATGTAGATGTATCGTCCCTTTCTTAGTCGTATTCCTTGTCCTTTCTCTTTTTCATATTTTTATAATTTGCTTCATTTGCTGATGATGAATAAGCAAAATTTTCAGCTGATTTTTGTTGTTGTTCACCATCTTCTGAAATTCTTGATCCTTCAAAGTCTTTTTCCTTGGACTCTTGCTTCTTTTTCCAAATCACATGCTGCCATATATCCTTTAATGCCTCAAAGCTAATAGGTTTGATAAGATAATCACAGGCACCATGAGTAATACCTTTCAAAACGATATCACTACTATCATCCGCTGACATCATGATGACGGGAAGGTCCGTCTCAAGGCTAATATGCTCCAGAAGTTTAAAATCATCCATGTCCAACATGTGAACATTGCTCATAACTATATCATAGCCATTTTTGTTTCTTCAAAGTAAATCCAATGCACTCTCTGCATCATGTGTTAAAGTAACTTCGTAGCCACACTTTTTAAGCATGCTATCCAAGATCCTAAGACAAGTGCAGTCATCGTCGACAATAAGCATCTAGAGACCCGCCGGGAACCGGTCAGATCCTCCATCTCCGGTTGAAAACAATATAGGTTTCACTGATTGAGATTTCATCTCTTCTTCAATACTCAAAACACAGACTTCTACAAATTCATACACAGAACAAAACCCATTTAACAAATGTCTCAATAATCACACAATATTCATTTTTCTAATTCCTTCTATATATGCATTCAAAGACCAAAACCCATACGAAAAGGAACAGCGAACATGATCAAGAATTAAACATTATGAAATCCCAGAGCTTGGAATTCATTGAAAATCGCAAGATTAGACTTCTTTTCTATATGGGTTCAAAAAATTTTATGTGTATGGGATTCTTGGGAGAGTTTTCCTTGATGAAAGTTCCACTTTAGTCAGTTTGTTTCTGCTCCTACTATTGTTCATCGGGCAACTGTGGTTCGCATTTTGCGTTATCTTCGTGGTTCATATTTTCAGAGTCTACTCTTTCCCTCCACCTCTTCCTTGGGATTATCTTTGTAATCCCAGTGACCATAAGTCTACAACTGAATTTTGTGTCTTTTTGGGTGATTTTCTTATTTCTTGGAAGAGTAAGAAGCAAGATGTGGTTTCTCGCTCTTCCACAGAGGCAGAATCTTGCCATGGCGTCGACTACTACTGAGATTGTGTTGCTACAATGGTTACTTTCTGATATGGGATTTTTTCTTTCCTCTCATACGCCTATGTATTGTGATAATGAAAGTGTCATCCAGATATCTCACAATTCTATGTTTCACGAGTGTAACAAGCACATTGAGATTGACTGTCATCTCATTCGTCATCATCTTCAGCATGGGACCATCACTTTACCATTTGTTACTTCTTCGTTACAGCTTGCAGGCCTCTTCATTAAGTCTCATTCAGTCTCTCGCTTTTGTTTCTTACGTTACAAACTCTCGCATCTCCTTGTTGTAGCGTCGTGAGTTTGCGGAGAATGTTAGAATAGTATATATTAGAATATTATATATATGTATGATTTATTTTAATATGTTATTTATTATTTTATGTAAGTTAGTCCTTATGTATATGAGAGATATCTAAATACGCTTTTTAAATATTCCAAAAATTCTAGGTTTTGTTCTTCCTCTTTGGGTGTGTCTCTTTTTCTTATCTTCTTCCCTTTCATAGTTAGATCTTGGTTGTATGTGAAGAACACATATATTTGTTAGATTGTTAACAAATATATATGTTACAATCCTTCTTTTTTTTTTTTTTTTTTTTTTGAACAACTATGTGACAATCTTTCTGTTTCCATATATATATATATATATCTTTTTGTTATTTTCTTTCAATTAATTATAATTTTTGTCGATGATCCATTTGAATTATCCGTAAGTAATAGTCGTAAAAAACTTTTGTAATGTCAAAAATTAAGTTTCCAGTAATGGATTTTGTCCCATTCAAGTTGGTTTCTTGATGACAAGTTGCGATTCTTCATGAGTAAATTAAGTAAATAATATTGGAAGGGTTGAAAGGCAGAGTAGAGTGCAAAAGTTAACATTATCGAAGAATATGTATTAAAAGTGACATATTTTCTTCTAGTGGCTTATCAACTTAGGAGCTAAAACGCCATTTTATTTTCAGGAAAACGATTGCATGATGTTTACATTACTTCTCTATTACTCGTGTTTTTGTATGTGTGTGTATATTTATGCAAGTAGCTCTACCTACGAAGATAGACACTAGTTGATATTAATTAAAAGGCTCTTCTTTTTGGAGTAAAGTTGATCATCAAATGACAAGTATAAATTGTACAAAACTAATTAATGTCATAATAATTAAATTGTGTGATTCAACAAAGATGGTTGTGTAGCTACTAGCTAGGGAAATTAACGTGAGCATTTTCTAGCCTTGGAAAGGAACCAACATTTTTTTGGTATAATTAATGTATATAATACTTTCTTGTTTAATACTAACTAGATTAATTTGGATTATTGATTAGCTAGGGTTTCATCTATATATTGACATATCCAACAATCAGACCGTATAAGACATCTCCAGTAGTATGTAGGAGGACCATTGTAATAGACGTGTCAAATAAAATAAGACGTTGACTGTGGAAAGAGAATTCAATAGCATGTGAATTTAGGAAGTGGAGCTTATGGAGGGACACATATCCAGTTAGAATTGGCTAAAAAGGAAAATAAACAGAGATAACGCAAAATTATGAATAGACAGTTACTAGTGCACCTTCCCGATCTACAAAATGCATCCTCACTAGTATCCACTATAGATGGAACCGTAGATGCTTGAATGATCGATAATTTTGACCGGTATACCTAAACTCTCCAATACAAATAAACTTCCTTCTTCAAGAAATTCTAAAGTATATGTGAATCTCTCTTTCGTCACTCATTTCAGTTTATTAATAGGTACGCGATATAGCTCTTTTAACAAGCCCCCGCCCCGATCTATCTATAATTTGTTGTGATTAGATGTTAAACATAAATTAATCGATTGATAAACTTACACTAATTGTTTACTACTCCATTGCTAATCATTGGCTAAGAGATTAGTACTAACTAATATTCTGCTCCCAGTTGTACTCCTTGTACATTGCTTAACCTTGTTTGATGTTACTTCTTTCTTGCTAAACAATTAACTAATAATTATTAATATTTTAACATATGTTCATTGATTAATTTATGGCTTACCCTAATTTATAAACAATAATATGTAATTACCATATGAAGTTATGAACTATGTTAACAAAATCTTAGGTAACACTCAAAACAGTTGCACTTCTTAATTTTTGTGGCTCGAAATTCAGGCTACCTACCTATCACTGCCATTTTTTTCTGATTTCAGGGGTTCCAAAAGCGATAGCAATTTTCCTTTTTTTTTATTTTATTTTATTTTTTTTGTGTTCTGTCAAGATAATTTGGTAATCGGTACACCTTTTTCCTTTTTTTTTTTTTTTTTTTGCGGGTTCTATAACACGAGTAACTATGGTCTATGGACCATGAAGTTTTTTGATCATGTGTCAAATATGGTTCATAACAACAGTCCTTTAAAATAATAATAATAATAATAATAATTCCGGTATCCTCTAGGCTAATCAAGCACTCATATGTGTGCTTAAAGGTCTTAATTTCAAAATAAATTAAGCGTTGTAAATCCGCATATTAGTTCTTGTTGGAGTATAGTACCCTTAAAGTAGCAAAATATTGTTCATGAATAATACACAATCTTGGGTATCACTTTTTCTGTAGAAAACTAACCTCTCTATTATAGAGAGGTTAGTCTGATGTGGAGAGCCATGGAGGCAAACGGGTCTCACGCCATGTGTGCAAACAAATTTCCCCCCAAAATCATATGGCCGCGCCCAAGCCTACCCACCCACCCCACCGTTTCACGTACACCCCAACCACCCCCTCCCCCTCCCCCCAAAAAAAAAAAGAAAAAACCCAAAAACCATCGCTCTTTCCCGGTTTCTGCAACACCCCCTTCTCCCCCGGCGGCCCAACCCAGCAACCACAGACACTGCCTACCGCCAGACTCCTCCCTGCCGGACCGGTGCCCATCGGACGGCAAAGCAGCGTGGGCGGCTCAACCTCTCTCCCGGCCCCCATATCTCTCTCTCCCTCCCAACCGAAGCCGCGCCACCGATCACCGCCCCATCCTCCCTAGGGCCGCCAACCAACCATGCCTCCCATATGAGCACCATCGAACCACCAACCAGCGGCACTGACCCCTCTCTCCCGGCCTCCATGTCGCTCTCTCCTTCCCCTTAAGCCCACCAGTGAGAAACACACCCCCTCCCCCCGGCACGCTGCCGGACCCCAACTGCCCTCCTGCCGGTAAGTCTTTTCAGGTTAAAATCCCTTCGATTTTGTTGTGTTGTAATGGCTCTTTATTCAGTTTAGTTTTAAGTTTGTGATTTCAGGTTAAACTTTAACCGAAACACACCGGTAATTGGCAACGGACGGGCGTCATTAAAAAAAAAAAAAGGAACCAATTCTTTTTTTTTTTTTTTTTATTGTGTGCAGACTGAAAAAATTTTAGAGCTGAAAATTATTATTAATAGTTCTGTGAATTATGAATTTCCAAATATACTAATGAAGTTACATTTTAGTGTTAAAGACTGTCCGGCAGGGTCTCGTCCGGCGGTGATTGAGGTGGTTGGTAGGCCGGGGCGCCGGGGGCGTTGCAGTGAGAGAGAGAGCGATTGTTTTTGGGTTGGGAGGTTGAATCTGAAACGATGGGCGTGGGGTGGGTAGGTCTTTAGGACAATTAAAGAAAAATTGTTTAATTTTTTTATTGTTTGCACACATGGCGCGGGACCCTCATGTCCTCCACGGCACTCCACTTCACTCTCTATGGAGAGGTTAGTTTTCTATAGAAAAATTGTCTTGGGTACATATAGTGATAATTGGGCAAAATGGCAAAGATAATTCATATATTCCATTATGTAATTTTATTAGAGAGAGAGAGAGAGAGAGAGAGAGAGAGAGAGATTTGGTGTTACGGGAAGTCTATACATCATTAAGTACGAGATCTTTAATGAAGAAGGGTGACTCTTTCCTTGTAATCTACTCAGATTATAGATTGAGTAATATATGTAATTAAATTAACAGGGATGAACACGCTACTTGGCTTGGAGTTCTAAGCTTGAACACAATCTTAAGACATCAATGACTTGCAAATATTTGTGACCAAAGTTCATAAATTCAAATTGTTAAATTATTAAGAACCCTGATCTAAAAGTTTAAACTTATAAATCGAGCTAATTTTATATTATTTATTATATGTTCAACAAGCCCCTTCAAATATAGGCATGATCTTTAATTGGGTGACGCGGATATTCAAACCCAGGACATTTGCTTGGTCTAATACCATTTTAAATTGGTAAGAGCATCTCCAATGTAAATGTCTAGTCTTGAGGTGATGTGGAGAAGAGATATAGACACATAAAATATACACATTTCAATTTTTCTCTATCTTCTTTCTCTTCTTTTTTTCTTTTTATTTTTCATATTTTCTTCACAATGTCCTTGACATTTTCTAAACCTAGACATTATCTGTGGAGAAAAATAAAGAGAGAAAAAGTTAAGGAAAAGGGGAAAAGAATATAGAGAACGTTGAAATATGTGCATGTTATGTATCTATCTCTTACCTCCACGGCAATGTAAGATTATAGATTTTGCGTTGGAGATACTCTAATTAACGCCACTTGATAGATCGGGCAAATTTTATATTATTTATTATATTATCTTCAACACACCATCAAATGTATTAAGACTTGGGGTATATCTTAAAATATCAACCTGAGGAGTAATTCAAGAGCTTATATGTTGATTTATATTTTTATATTTAGTAGATGTGGGATATATCCTTTAACATGTCCCACAAGATATTAGCTCGTTAGCGCAAACCAATCTCGAAGTCCATGTGCTTATTTGAGTATTAACCGGATTGAATTGCTAGTTTGAGCTTGACGGGCTCGGATACCATATTAAGACTTGGGGTTCCATATTAAAATATCAACCTCTTAAGAGAAATACCCGAAGTGATTATATATTTGTTTATATTTTTATATTTAATCGATATGAGATATTTCCCTTAACAAAATGTAAATGGGATTTTTTTTCCTTTCAAAACCTAATATGTGTGTATCTCATTTAATTGGGTGATGTGGAGATTCGAACCCAAGACATTTGTCTGCTCTGATATCATGTTAAATTAGTAAGATCGCTTAATATAAAAATTTAAGCTTATAGATCGGCCTAATTTTATATTATTTACTATATTATATCTTCCACACATTATTGTTTTTAGGTACGACTATGAAAGAATATATGGTAGACATTGAGTAATGCTTATGCACCACTCTATTAGTTCATTGATTGACACTTTTATCCTTCAAACGTGCATTTCGCTAATTTGACGTTCAAGAGCAACCTTAAATTGCCGAACAGCTTGTCACCAATTTCCAAGCTATTGGATGTTGAATTTCGTGCCAATTACGTGGCCTTAAATCTTGAAGGACCTTTCTCGTTTTCTTCTTGATGGGCCTTTTGTCCAGCTTGCAACACCAAAATATAATTCAAAGAATTTTTTTTTTTAAAAAAGGAAATAAAAATATCAAAAAATTGAAAGGGATGTGTAAATCATAGTTCAAACTGTGCTTTAATGGTTAAGATGCTTGCCTTTCAGATTGAAGTTCCTGATTTCTTGAGTTTGAATCATACATGCTCATCTCTCAGTTTCCCTCCCCTATCTTGTATCACTTATAAAAAAAAAAAAAAAAGACGTAAACTAGAGAGTAAAATTATTTTGTAATATTGTTTTGGGGTGGAAAAAACTCGATCACCCAATCTCTACGTGCCCCATTATGTACAAAGTTGAAAAAATGACATACATGGCTTTTTTTTTTAAACTTAGAAACATAATAGAGTAGAGATATTGATTATCCTTTCGTCATGCACTACTCTTCATCGTTAATAATAATTAATTAATATTGCTTTTATTATTAAGAAAAGATGAGTTCGGTTACCTCTGCGCCAAATTTTTTCGTATGTGATTATATTTTCATCATAAGAATTAATTTTCTTTTTTGTAAACTTACATTTTATATGATTGGCTATATTTATATACTTTCAAGAAAAAATGCAAAATGAAGCAATTAGT
>CAVNYN010207611.1:0-38238 GCA_963692815.1 Nyctanthes arbor-tristis | reverse complement strand
GTTGGAAATGGCACCCCATTTTTGGTCGGATATGGTAGCCATCTTTCGGCCAAAAAAAAGGAGAGACTCCCCTCTTTTGACTGCGATTTCAGGCCAAAAATGGGGAGAGACTTCCCCTCTCCCCATGCTGCCATTTCCGACAGCCTTGGTGGAGAGAGGGGGTCCCCCCTTTTTTAAATTTGTTAAAATATTAAAATAATTAATTTTTTGTGTGTTTTACTAAAATACCCCCAAAATTAACAGAAGAATTAACGGTTTCTTTTAAGAGATCTTAAGTGTAACAATTTTGAAAGGTTGAAGACCCCGAAACGAAAATTAAAGGTTAGGGACGTAATCTCAATAAAGTGAAAAGATTGAGAACGCTAGCTGTAAATTACCCTTTTGCTTACTATATGTGCTGATATCACATGAAAGATCGAGGAAAAAGGGGGTAATACCATAGCGTATCTAAATAGGTGAGATGGGATCAAGGCAAGATTCAAGAACTGGTCATTATTAGCGGATAATCCAATTAGAGAAGAAACTTCCGTTGAGCAGTTGCTTTTCTTGTTTATTTTTTTGTCTGCAGTTGCTTTTCTTGTTTAAACAATTTTTTGTTTTGCAAAGTTTCAGAAATTTCCTTCAAGTCAATCTTTACACGTGGACTCCAAATATTTAATTAATAATCAAAATGAGTCACCAAACTATTTTATTCTTATCAAGTTAGTCCTGAAATTCTGAACGAGAGCAAAGTATCTCTATTTTATGTTATTGTCATTATTATTGGGTATAACTAAAAGATTTGTTCAAGTATGGAGTAAATTGATTCATGATCCTTGTTGAAATCCTGTTATATGTTATAATATCATGTGAAACACACACCCATGACCCTAGGTTGCACATTTGAAAAAAATTTGGGACAAAAGATATGCTTTTTTAAGTTTGGTTTATTTAAAAATTAGAGATATGTTTTTTTTTTTTCTCGCCATGCATGTTGACCAACTGCAAGTTCATTTGGGAAGGGTTGTTGTAACACCTCATTACTTCCTGCCTATCGTCCCTCAACATGCATAGGAATGTAAGGGCCGAATTTTGATATAATTAAAACAATTTCATGGAACTTGTAAGTCTATAAGTTAGTACTATGGCACAACAAACAAGTTCTTATTAAAGTTGGATCGATGTAAGGGGTTGCGGCTGCGGGAATATAAATTGAGAAGGTTCTTCTTACACAAGGTTAATTATACAAGTATAATTTAATGAGCATTTAAGTGTAGAGTTTAATTAGAAATCCTACTCCCCCCATGTCCTAAGTATATATGGCCAGTAGACACAAAGATGGGCCCCCTATATGGTAGGGCCCACCACCATGTGTTTACTAGAGTAGACTCAGGAACGGGTGGGGGAGCAAACCCAGTATAACTAGTTGTAAAATAACTAGTAAAATGTATATAGTTATTTGTTGGTAAGTATTATAAGAACCAATTTGCTACTAGAACAATAAACTAAGCACCAAACTTAAATTTTTCCCTATATTTTAATAATTTGTCCCTCGTGTTATATCAAGTGTAAATAATTCAAGTCATGGCTGAAAAGTTCCATGCAGTCAAATGTCAATAGGGTCGGCCGCCATTGACGTCCCCATCCTTTTCTTTATTCTCTTCCTCCCTCTCTTCCCATGTATATATATTGTGCAAAGGTTCATTATCACTTCATTCATTAATTATCCCATTTCTTCACGGAATCCTCTTTCTTGATCTTATTTCTCTGTTATAGTAACTTCTACAAAAATGGAGTTCGATAGCAACTTAGGAAGCATGCTATTGAAGATTGCCATGTTTGTTCTTGTCCAAGCATTAGTCTATGTCATCCTTTCACAATCTTCCACCATCTTCTCCAAGGCCCCGAGATCGTATAGCTTCAAACAAGCTCGATCCCTCAGTATTCGCCGTTTGGCTGCCGCGCTTGCCGATATACCAGCCGGAGGGGAGTCTCCATCGTCTGCCCGCGGGGGGTTCTTTAGGTCATTTAGCCGGAAGGATTCGTTCTTTTTTGGCGATAATTCAGCGTCCCCACCTCGCGGAAGCCTCTTGAGGTCGCTAAGTAGGTCATTTAGCCAGAAGGAAGCCTCCGCCGATGATAATTCTTCTTAAGTCTAGTGGACATGTTCTCTTTACTGTTTAATGTGTACGTTGACCAAAACCGGGTAACTCTTGTAACTCGATTTTAAGTCTTTGTACGACTCTTTTAGCTAATTATGTTGTCTTCGGACTTGCAAGTCTCGAATTTGTTAGTTTGTGTTATGGCCTTATGGACACTTTGCATATTCGTTTGTTTTTTTATGAATTGCTGTAAATATATGGATTGGTCAAGAGTTGGATAATAGTTTAAATCTAAGCTCTATTATTGTGATTTTTCCCCCTTCTGAGATAAATGAGTTTTCTGTTTCCAATTTTATCAAGGACAAGAAGAAATGGACCCAGGACTTGGCGTATGATTTTGGTCTATTATGCCTTGTTGGGATTAGCGATTTGATTAGTCGGCTAAGAACATTGAATCTTCCATAAAGATGATGCTTCAACGCATGTTTTTGACTAGTGTTATTTATCTGTATTGAAAATGTGTGTTCAAATTTTTTTTTTTTTTTGTTGGTTTTCTTTTTTTGGTTAAAAATAAAAATGAAGGTGTTCATGTGTTTGTGAATATATATTTTTTCAATTTTCAATAGAAAAAAAAAAGTTCCTGAGGCCGAATTGGATATGGAGGGACCAGACAGGATCACCCAACCCTCCAATATAGTATCAAACCCTGAAGAGGTCAAATGCGGGGATAAGGCAACACCCAACCCTTCAATTAATCAAAGGTCCTACGAGGCTGAGCTCGGGGAAAAGGCAGCACTTAGTCCCCAGCACCACCCAAGACCCTCACAAGGGTGAACTTGAGGGATAAGACAGTACCCAACCCTCTAGTAAATTCCAATGCCCTAAGGGATAATCTAAATCCCTAAGAGGCCGAACTAGAGGGATAAACCAATCCTCTTGTATATCAAGCCCTAGACAGATGAGGCAACCCAACCCTCTAGTATAATCTCAGACCTTGAATAGGACGAATTGGAGGGACAAAGCAACACCCAACCCTCTAGTGTAATCTAGGACCCCAAGAGGCCGAGCTGGGGGACAAGGCAACGCACAACCCCCAACACTACCCGAGGCCCTTAAGAGGCCGAACTAGAGGGATAAGGTACTGATTATTACTGATGATAAAAAACACTGTTCCAAGTAAAATAGAAGATGAAGAGAAAGCATCTTCCATAGTGACAATAGAGGGTAAAGTGGTGGATTATGTATGCATTAATTTTAGCTTAGAAAAGATGACATGGAAATGTGATATAAACAATTGAAATATTGAATAAATGGTTTCCAGCACACTCTCTACAAAATATATTTTATTACTTAAAGTGTCAGGTAAGCGTCTTAGTGCCACATGTAACGATTGTGCCTTTGCCATGGCAAACGAAATTCCTCCTTCTACAGCTATCCCAACGTAGTCAACACAAGATATTGTTTGCATCATTTAACTTATACGCTGTTTTCCAAGAATTGCTTTCTACATGATTTTCAGTCTCATTGCTTCGTGTATCATCTTCAACGTTGCAATCAAGATTCAACTACTAATAACATTTTTCTTTAAATAGTATTTTCAAGACCCAACTCTGAATCTCTCCCTTAAAAGAGATTTATTGCTTTGGAAGTTAATAGTTGTCATCTCAGTCGTATGTCAAAAATATAATTTGAAAAAATATAATGAGAATCAAATAAGCAATTAGATTATATGATCCTTAAACTTAACTGATTTGTCCCAAAATTGTGATTTTAAATTTTTAATAGAATTTTACACAAACTAGTAGTTTTATTCAACAAGAAATTTATTTTGGAAATTGGATCTTTAGGCATTGTTAAATTAAATACAATAATTCAACATGTAAGGGGGAAAAAGGAAAAAGAAAAAGTAATTACCACGCGTCCTGTAAGTGGGCAGGTAGTACCAATAGGCAATAGCCCATTCACTCTGGGAAGAAATCGGAATAGCCACATATTTTTGTTTGTTTACCTTTCAACGGGTGCCACTCGTACAGTACACTCAACACTACAATCTCCACGGGAACAAACATGGCATCTCTGCAAATTTCTCTTCAGTCATTTCCGCTTCTCCATCGTCCCTCTACCAGAGTTCCCAAGTCATCCCTCCCCATTTTAAGTTTTGGAATGAATTTCCCTGGGACCCATCTCAATTTCAGGTAAACCGGTGAGAGACAGTAAGTTTTCATCCCTTTTGTGGCGCTTCTTGCTGTTTATTTGCAGTTGAGTTCAAATTAATTGAACTCCAAGTCTTTAATATGCGAGTGAGAATCAGATTTATGATAGCCTAGAATGGGTACTTGCCTACTTGGTAATGGAGCTGAAAATTTGTTGCACTGAATATTTCTTGAAATGTCTTGACTCTGTTTTGCATTGATGTCTTCTTGATTCATAATTCTTGAGCATATTTTGGACTTTCCTTAAGGTGGTTGGAAGTCATTTTTTATCTGCACATTAAGCTGGTTCCACAATTAAAAACTTATTATCCGCAGATATGGTAGCAATCACAACTTCCAACCCCCTAATTATTAGTATGCTGCTTTTCTGTAGATCTTGACCCTAATGGAAGGGGATGATTTGTGAAGATTAAAGATTTTGGTATGCAGACTGACTGACACTGTGTAACTATAAGGGAGAAAAAACTCCCTTGTGGTCAGTTATAAATAAGCTAAAGCTAAAGCTAAACCTTTTCTCCAATGGTGTATTTTGGTTCTTCCAAGGATACTCAAAATTCATTTCCCCATTAATTTTGATGATTTGCTTTGACCTGATGTTCTGCGGTGCTTAGTTCTTGCTCTTGTTCATATTAGCTAGGTATTCTTCTTGTTAATTGTTAATAACTAATCAGGATATAGCACGGAATTGCTGATTTGAATTGTATTATACTAAACTGTTCATAAAGTGATAATGACATCCTATTCCGGGGCAACCATCCAATATAGAAAAAGAAGAGAAGAATGAAGTAGTATACAGGCTAACAGAAGTTAAAGGGTTCATGTTGGATTGGCCGTAATTACAGTATGGATCTATTTGGATACTGAATTAGTCATTCTTTATTTTGGGTTGAAGAGTTCTAGCAGACAAATCAGAGAGTAGATATACATTAGCTCAGGAGACACTAAAAGGAGTTAAGAGAAAGCAAAATAATAATCATAAAAATATGTGCTCAGGTGCTGAAAACATGTGAGGAAGTAATGTTATTGAAGATCCATGCCAATGAGATTGTGATATCCACAAAGAGAGCAATAAGTATTTTTAACTTTCAATTTCAGATGATAAAATATATATCAGAGAGCAATGTTCATAGGGCATGTTGATTAGAAGTTTCCTCCTTTTTATTTAACTTCGATCACTGTATTAGACCATGATGCTTCTAGAACTGTTCTGAATGCTATGAACTGCCAAAAAATTGCTATTTTTTAGATTCCCTGATTCGCATAGTGGGAGTTAAAAAGTACACGAGGCCGCCACTACAAGATGGAAGATGAGAATGAAAAATTCTGTATGCAACTAAATGGGCATAGCAGAAGTTACTGGTTACACTTAAGGCCTTGTTAATTAGTTGTTTACTTAAGGGCAAGATTGTGTTAAAAAATGTTTTTCTAGTCACTGGATTATTGGTTGGTGATAATTTTGTAAAACCGACAGAAAGTTGGATCCCTAAGTGATAATGAGTTATGTATGATTGACATAAAATGTCATGATAATCATGTCTTGTTAAGGAACAAGTTTTTTGGACTGAGGCTCAACCAGAAAAGTTGACATGGTATTCTAAACGTTCTCCTTGCACTGTTCTATGCTAAGAGCATGTATGATCTGACCTGAGGAGTGAGGAACTTGGATGTCTTGTGCTTGAGTTATTATGGTTCACTATAGCACAAAGTCCTTTTTAACCAAAGGTTTGACTAAGTCCTTACTGGTCTTCACGGTGCTTTTGTATCTAGAAGCGACAAATGTACTGCTGTGGATCACAGCACCTGAATTTGATTAGGACATCTGCGCCATGAGGTCAAAACTGAAGTTAGTCATGTGATATTGTGAGATCAAACAGAAGATTTCTGTTTGACTTAGGGATTAGTCAATTTGTTTTTCCTTCTTTTAGGGACTTTGGTCTGTGTTTACGGTCTATACATGCTCATATATGGATAAAAAAGAGGCTAAAAGTCTTGGTAACTACCACACACCCTAGCGCCATCTCCTCTCCTTTCATATTTTTTTCATATTTAAAGCAAAGGCAAATGGTGGTTTTAGGGCTTCTCATGTGGATGCTTTTGAGGCCTTTCACTCAAGTGTTGGTTTTTGTGAACTGATGATTTCATACTTTTGGGGTTTATTTCCCAATGCTACTATTTTCTATTTTTCTCTGGATCCTTTTGCACGGATCATGGACCAGATCATGGTTTACCATTTCATCTTCTTATTGTTCAACTGTGTATTGATTGACTAGTAAGCATTCAGGTATAAATGGGAGCTTTGATGCACCATTTCACAAATTGTTGCGAATTTTTTTTTTCTGAAATAAAATTTCATGACTTCTCTGTTTAAGAGCCTACAGTGAGTTCCATTGTGTGTTTATAGTACTAAAATCTTAGATACTTCAGCCGAAATTGTCTGAAGTACTTAAATACTTTGGGCAAAATTGCTGCAGAACTTAAATTTTAACAAGACTTCTATTTCTTCCGTTCAGGTGTAAAAATGAAGTCAGGCTGCAAGTGAGACAGAGACTGCATCCTGTATTTGCATCAGAAACTAATCCTTCAGATGGATCAACTGGAACCAAAAGCTCTGATGCTGCTCAAGGTCCCCCGTTCCTTAGCATTTTGGCTGGGCTGTTGGTATTTTCACTTATTTGTTGGAGTGTCGGATCCATTGTGATGTGGATTGTTAGCTTAATTGTCCATCCGCCTCCTTTAAAATGAGTTCAAGTTTTTATTCTATTTGTATTTTTTCTCAGAGGATTGTGTTTAGTGATGCTGACAGCTTCATTGTTGTCATCGATAACCTGATTTTTATACATTCAATGTTCGAGTTAATTGTTGCTTTCCTTTTGCATACAAGTTCAAGTTAAATGCAAAATTGAGCAGGACCAGAAAGTGCAAATCCATAAGATTTTTGCTTTACCTCTAATACCGAGAGTATACAACCAAGCTGCGCTCCACTAACAAGAATTCTAACATGCACTGCCACAACGCCGATTGCTGCCTTATGCTAAAGGGAAATTCACTTATTGACACACAAAGAAGTGAGAATATGTATAAATGCAGGAACTACTGAGAATCTTTCCCTTCCATTTCATGGTTTCCTTCTGCTAGAGTTGTAGTAAAATTGCGCCTTTCATCAGACGTGGCAGTAATAACCGGCATCCACACATCAGCTGTAGTACTTAAGAGAGAATGGACCTGTGGGTCATCAGCCATTGCTGAGGATATCATCTTATCTACGCTTTCCAGCTTTGCAGATAATTTATCCAACTCATTTGCTATCTCCATCTAAATAGACAAGAAAACATTTATTAGGGGAAAAAGGAGTTATGCAAGATATTGCAACTTGAATAAAAGGTTTCTTGTGCAAGGATGAGGGGCCAGTAAAAGAATCAGGAAATGGCTGAATTGAGCCTCGGAATACCTCATTCAGGTTTTGGGCAGATTTAGAAGGAAGTTTTGTAATCTCCAAGCCGAGGGCTTCAATCTTAGCACGTAATTCCACTTCTTCTTGATTGGTTAGTGATTCCACCTAAAAGGAATTAAGAAAGAGGGTCATAAACGTGACATCTGATAAACCAGATAAAATAGGGAAACAGAATCCTTCAAAGTTCTATTTATTTCAGTGGATACACCCTGTTTTAATTTGGAATATCACTATGTAAGGCACAAGAATGAATATGTTTTGTGTAAGCATTTGTAAGTTGTGAGGATGAAAATTTGTGCAATTGTGCAAATTGTGTAAAATGATACGGTTCTTTGATTGAAGAGAAACAAAGAGAAATAGGGTACGCCAATAAGGATTGACACAGTAAAATTGCTGCAATTCAGCATCAAATACTACACTAGAATCCTGTTCATAAACATCCTCCAAAGGAAGCAAACTAAAGCTGCTCTAAAACAAGCTCCTGATATCTCAAGCAAAACTAGAATGACCATAAATGCCTACCGGAAGAGTATCAGAATGGAATTGCTGGTACTTTGTCGTCCGTACCTAAGAATTACCATGTAGTTAAAAAATCAGGTCATATCACGATTTCTTTTACATAGGAACTTATCTTTGGTCGACGTGTGACAGTCATTTTAACAACCTCGTACAGGAAGAAGCTGCACTAATTCCAGGCCAGTCATCAATATACATCTGAAGGCCGTGATTCCCATTTTTACCTAAGTAAAATGCTCCTTGTTTGTGATTTTCCCTTTTATGCTTTCCTACTACATTCCATGAGCTCAATAGAGAACATAGAAACAACAAGAGAAAAGATGAGAAAACGGCAACAGAAGGTTAAGAACAAGAGAAAGTATAGAATTTTGAGAAAAATATTCTATCAATTACTCCAACTCAATCTTCAAAAGTCTGGTATCTATCAAAAGCCTACTCTTGTAGTCCCACTTAAGGACATCATCCTTCATAAATGATGAAAAGTTACCAAAGTATCAAAATGGTAACTTATCCATTGTAATGTGTTAACTAGAGGGAAGTGATAAAGAAAAATAATCACGATAAATACCAATGATTTCTTATTCAATTGACTAAAGCAATTATCCACTCAATGGGCATTCTTCCAAGACTATCCATAATCATCTCAGTCAGCAAAGCTCGGGATGATGGCAGAAAGCATCATGCAAAAAAATCCCTTAACGCTTCCAGTGAGTAAATTTAGGTTTTTTTATCATAAGAAAGGTCTATTCCCAGATGCACATGACTGGTGAAATCAAAACTCATTTTGATAGTGAGCGATTGTTTAATAATTGGCAACCAATTTATTTTTCAGAAGTATGGCATCGACTATGAAGAAACTACAGTAATAACCTCATGTGTTTATGATTCTGTTATTGCTCCAAAAGTAGAATGTAGTGCACATCATTATATTTTTTCTATATTCAGATGATAGATCATGACCTATCATGGTTCCACTATAATTCTTGAAACAACCAAGTTCACAATTCAGTTCAACTTCAACATGGAGGCTATCAGATCACTTGGTTATCGTCTTCGACTTCACAACAGTCAAGGGTCATGCGACTTACTACTTGTCCTGGGAAAAGTATTCTTCCAATCTTATCCACCTTCATGACAAGTGACCATATTTTTCCAAATTCTTGAAACAAATCTAAAAGCAAGATATTAGTCTTCATGCTACCAAGGGTGTAATTTTACAAGATTCCCTCTCCCTAAGAAATTAGTTGGCAGTCTCTAAATTGAGTGTCCATCATGTCAACATTCCGAGTGCGGTGAACTTGAGTTGGTTCTTTGTTTCTCATTAGTATGGCAGATTAGAACTGGTACAGATCAAAAAGTTAATGCATTCTGATTTTCTCACGAATAAAAATTGGGGCTGTCACTCACAAATTCAGGGGCTTTTTGTTATTTACTCACTGTATCACAGGGAAAAGAGAACCAAAAACAACAATCAGATGTATGTCTCATGGGAAAAAGTCTGTTATCGTGATACCATGACATAAATTCCAAATGTAAGACATCAATAAATCGAGTTTTTCTATTGAAACAGATCGGACTCCGTGTATGAAGCCGACTGCCAATAAAAAACAGTCGCAACCCATGTCACTTGCGATGTGGCTGTTTTTAAGTGCAGCAGGGCTCTATACACCTAGCTCGATCTGCTCAATAGAAATCAGCCTAAAACAGTAAAAGAAAGAGTTCTCACCGTGCCCATTATTACCCAAACTTGCCAGCGGGAAAAAAAATATTCATACATCAGTGTAAGATTCGCGAGAAGTTTTTCATACAGCGCAACAGAGCCAAGTAAAAGGGGCATTTTCATAAGAATGCACCTAATTTTGGATCAGTATACCATACGCCGGAGAAGGCATATCAAGCTTTCGACTTTAGCCCCAGTTTGCTAATCCGACTTTACAATATCGACAAAGACGCGCAAAATCAATCAACAAGAAAAAGCCATATCAGCAAAATAATCATACAGCTACAATCCTTCGCTACCTTTTTGTTAAAGATTAAAATAAAAAAAAAAAGAACAAGAAAATATAACCAAACGAAATCTATGTGCCTATTTGTATCTTTCTGGACTGTTTACCTGCTGGAGAAGATTGGAGAGGAGCTCAAAAAGCTGCTCATCTGCGGCCGCAGTCGGCGCCTCTTTTGATGTTATTTCTTCCGCCATTCTCTGAAGATGCTTGATGCTAACGGCGCGCGGATGAGAAAGTTCGCTTGTACAGAAAATTTTACAAAATGGGTTTACAACGTTATGACTTGGCACAAATGGGAATCGATTTCTTCCCTTTCCCAAATTTTTTCCCTTCCAATACACTCTCCATGAATTAAAGGAGAAAGAGTGTGTTGGTATTAATTGGAACTAACTTCTATTTAACAAGAGGTGTAGATACCCATTAAATTAGGTGAACAAAGTTACACTGGGGGCACAAGAGGTAGAAGTTGTTTTAAGAGGTGTGACGTAATAGAAGATTCGTACCATGTGTGATGTAATAGACCCTTGCAATGTGTATTAAGTGGCTGTTTGACCATCTTTATGTAATTGACTTATAAAGAGAAAATTATAAAGAGGTTAAATAAATGGTGTAGATTTAAGACGTGTGCTCTTCCGATCTTGAAAATTTGAAATTTGTGGTTATAAATGAATAGTTATCATTTCAGTAGTCAAATCGGTAATAAGTGAAATTATAAAGAGATATATTGAAAATGATCAAACAACCCCTAAATATTGGATTTCTGTCAAGCCAAAATTACCCCAGTCAAACATTTTTTATTGTTTCTAATCCCATAGGCAATATATTTACGCGACGAAGTAAAAATTAAACGAAATTTTCTAAAAAAGAGTCTTATCTTTATGTGGTACGAATCTAACAAAAACAACCCCACACAATATGGGGTTACTTTTGTTAGATTCGTGCTAAATAAGGGTAATGCTCCTTTGAGCCTTATCTAATTTTGTAAAAAGACTCAAATTAAACTATAACATTGTTTTCTCACAATAGAATTAGTTTCTTACTTGTGCGTTACACATAAACGATCTAAAATCCAAAATAAGTGTACCCGAATTCTAAGTAGAGTACCCATGATAATTGCATTTGAACAACATTTTCACGACGTATATTTTGCGCATCGATAAAGTCACATTATGTATATTATATCATAAAACTTGAATAGAGGTCCAGTTATACTAAATAGAGGAATTTTTATTTTTCAAAATCAGTATAGTGATAAATAACTAAATACTTTGAAACTTGAGTGAAATTTTAACAATATGCCCTCACATGAATGCCTGTTGAATAACGGATAATTTAAATGTATCTCGACTACTTTTCCAAATATTAATTTTATGTCCAGTAATTTGAGAATCAATACCTTCTAGAATGGTAAATAAATTAGTTTTCTTGAATGAATATGTGTATGTGTGCGTGTTTTGTTTTTTTTTGCCCCTCCAACAGTAAAATAGGGAAAATGGAAAGCTCGAGGAATATCAATTTTGATTACGGCATTTGAGAATCTAGGCAACGAATGTCAATCGAAGAATTCAAAATGTTATTTTTTTTAATTCGGAAAATTTAAACAAAACTATTAACTCAAAATTATTGTTGAAATTGTGGTTCGAATCGTGTTCCAACGGTTAAGATGTGCTTACATTCTGAGCTGGAGGTCTCGAGTTCAAATCACACATGTCCCTTCCTGAATTTCCCTCTTCTTCCCTATATACCCCTTGTATCCACCCAAAAAAAAAAAAAAGAAAAAGAAAAAAAAAAAAAGGAAGAGGTTAAAATTCATCGGAAAAAATTAAACTACAATATTTTCTTACAGTGGAATTTGATCGTATGGTAGAGTAGAGAGAAAACTGGTGATTGGAATTTGAAAATGGTGGGGTGAGCGTTTTTGTTCACCTGCCTATTCTAGGTATGCCCGACAAGAGTGAAGGTGGGAATTTCTTGATGCATTGAGATAGATAAGTGACATCAGGGAAATTTCTTGCATGTACACTTACAGTTATTATTGAATTTGATCAACCAACAAGTCTAGTGTAATTACAACATCAGATGATATGATATTACTAATAGTTAGATGTAATTTGTTAGGATGATGTATTACTTGCAGTGTTCTAAAAAGCGTAAGACATGAAAAAGCGTTGACTTGAAGTTTCAAGCATTGTAAGCTTAAGCGCGCATAAGAGGTGCCTTGACGTTAAAAAGCGTTTTTCATTTTGTTTATTTTTTATTTTTAGAATCGATAGAAAACTATTCGTTAATTGAAATTAATGTATAAAAAACTATGTACAAAGACATAAATTGTAAATATATCCATTTAATAAATAACTTTTATTTCAATTTCATAATAGAGTGTTTGTATTTTTCTCACATAAGTCATTATTTACTTCTCTTTTTCGATATTTGGTTTCTCCTTTATTCTTTATTTCTTATATTGTAAATTAAACTTTAGGGATATTTTAGAGATTAATATTAACCTTTCAAATTGAGATTAATTTTAATTGGATCTCAAATAGTAAAAATAAAAGAGGAAAAAAAGAAAAAAAATTTAAAAATGTATCTTAGTTCACACCTAGGCTCGCGTAGGCACGCTTTTTCCATGCCTAAGTAAGTTTTTTCCATGCCTAAGCCCGTCTCATCTCGCTTAATTGGTCAACGCTTTGAGTTGACCCACTTTTTTTCACATTTTTTGCGAGAGCGAGGCATTTTGCCCTCGCTTTGTGCCTAGGCGACACTTAGGTCGCTTAGGCGCGCTTTTTAGAACACTGATTATTTGGTGTAATAATCTGTCTGGTGCCATTTCTCCATGTTATCATGTCACATTTATTTTGACATATATAATTAATTAATTAAACTATTGATGTACACATATTTCATTTCATGTAATAATCCACGCGTACAAGACAATTCTTTGCTACTCATTTTGAAAATAGAAATCCAAAACTAGACGGGGCATCGTTTATATATTCTGTAGGACTCGTAAATACCATTCAATTTCATGTTACTCATTTAATTAAGCTCGTTTTTATTCTTTTTATAAACAAAAATACTCACTCACTCAAGCCTAACGTGAAAATTAAAGACTTATGTAACTTTGATTTTATAAGAACCCACAAAAAAAAAAAAAATCACTTCGCAAAGAATCAAAATCTTACTGCATGATAGGACCCTTCAATATGGTCACAACTCACATGAATTTACACATTTCTCCTAGAAAGTGAAACGTCTCACTGAACATTGTAATATGCATGGAGTCACACGCTTAGTGCTTTTCTTTGGTCCAATCCCTTGCCCTGCATACTGCAAATTTTTTCACAACATAAACATGGACTACTTAAAACATATTGCTCACTAGTATTATCTTACAGGTTAGAAAGAATTATTTACCTCTTAACATTTTCTATAAATTCTCTTCAGGGAGCAGAGAGGGAGGGAATACATTTTATGCAGAATGGGTTTCGTTTCAAGACTTTTCAGTTGTTTCATCAGTCACAGTCAGTCATCTTCTGCTTCTCAAGTATCTGATGCTCAGGTTCGCCAAGCGAAACAGCCTTCTGCTGGCAAGCCGGGCAAGGACGGAAAGAAGTCGAGGAGTGTCCTAATTCCGGTTGCTTACTTTCAGATCGGAAGAGCACAGATCTCGCGTTTATAAGCTGTTTCTAGCTAATTAAGTTTATATTGAGTTTAATAAGAATTTGATCTTAGAAGGTCAATCTATGGTTAATATGTATTATCGGTTTTCTTGCTTGAAGAATATTTGTAATACAAGTCATTTGCTGTAGTCATTGACAACACAAATTTCATTATTATATGTTTAAATTTTTAGATCAAATGGCTACAAAGTGAAACAAAGACAAACAAGGCCAATGGCTATAGAGGCATGTTTCTCCAAACATAAACGGTGGAGTTACTAAAAATTAAATTATAAGGAAAGTTATTTTCTGTCATATATATCGTTTACTTACAGTTTTATTCATAAATCTATTAAATATTACTTGCTTTATCAACTAGTGAATCATCAATGTCTTTTCATATAAATTAATCTTCACTTTGAATATTTGAACTCATTATTTGACAAGTGCAAGAATATTATCGTAAACTATCTTTGGAAGAAATAGTTCAAGTTCCGCGTGGTTTAATTCATTGTACAAGATTATCACTGAAGCTTTTTAAATATGAAGTTATCTTGAATTTCTATACCGATGCTATTTTTTAAGGGTATATATGGTGGAACAACTTTTGTAATGTTATATTAATATATAATCTCAAAAGCCTTACAAACTGAAACGAGAAGCGTAGTGTCCCGGGTAAAAAAAAAAAAAAAAAACTCTTTCATAGTTGTGAGTTTCGACTACCATTATTCATGAGTTTTAAGGGAGACAATTTGGTTATATTGATTGTGCAAGGACCACAATTCTCCATTGGGTCTTCATGGGCTATGTTGATGACAATGGTTATTCCGATCAAAGAGAGCCCTAGTCCATTTACCTTTTACGCGAAGCCCATTAAGGGGCCCAGGTATATTCTATCTATAAATATTTACTATTCATGTGCACATTGCCCAAGACATTTTTATTCAATTTCACAGTCCATAATTATTCCTTTTTAGACATCCCTTATTTACTCACACACCGGAGGGGCTTCAGAGGCACGCCTCCTTGCCTTCTTTTGCAGGTCAAAGGTATTATAACGGGAGCTCTTGCTCGACCTTTTCGTCAGGGTGAATCCGACTTCGTCATTTGGCGCCATCTGTGGGAAACCTCGTGCTTCCATGGTTACCACCCGTAATAGTAGATTACGTTTGGAAAGTGAAGAGGCAGCTCGAAGGCTACTACCGATCATGGCTGGACCTCCGAATACAATCGACCCTCCACTGGAAGCCGAACAGATACCGTCCAATGAACCTCAACCCCTCCTAAGCCCACTGTAGAACATTTACAGCGACAGGTCAATGAACTGCGGCAGCTCCTCCAGAGGTCCGCCCCAACTTCCAGGTCTGTACCAAGTCCCTTAACGGGCCATGAGAGAGGACGGGATGATGGTGCAGGTCCGTCCCAGGGGGATATCCCGGCCCCAATGACAAGGCCCTCTGGGAATAACTTACAACAAGCAGAGGTCGGTGAGATTGTGATGATGTCTATGAAAGCCGTCACTCAGATCATACAGTAAGGGATAGCTGAAGGGCTCAGACAAAGGGCAGTCTACCGCGACCTCCTTTAATAGAAAGTCTGCTTTTACGACCGCAGTGCACTCCTTTCCTCTTCCAGATAACTTCAAGTATCCTCGAATGAGAGAGTATGATGATGGCACAGGCGACCCTAATTATCACCTGAAAACATACGTTGATATAATGGATATGCAGAATGCTCTTGATCCTATATTATTCAAGGCGTTTCCCCAAACATTGACAGGGCCGGCCAGAGACTGGTATGCCACGTTGCCAGAAGGATCTATTGGTTAGTTTGACGATCTGGTAGAGAGGTTTTTGACTTTCTTCGCCTGTGGCAAACGCATTAAGAAGACAACGGCCACCCTCATGCAGATGAAACAACATGATGGAGAATCATTACGGCAGTTTATGAGTCGCTTCAATGGTGAACGATTACAAGTGCCCGACCTGCACATAACAGCAGCTGTATCCGCGCTCACGCAAGTAGTAAATTGTACAGAATTCAAGAAATCTTTATCAAAGAACTCGCCACAAGGAATTAACGACCTTTTGAGAAGGGTGGAAAAATACATCAACATGGAAGAAACCCTGTTCCCAGCAGTGGCCTCTCGTCCTACGGACAAAAGAGCCCAACCACAAGTTGAGAAGCCCGACCATAAAAGAAGTAGAACAGAAAAAGATAGTCGATATTGGCAACAGAGGCATGATGAGAAGACAGGGGATCTCTACGCCCCTCAATACCTCCCAATATCGAATATTAAGGAAATTAAGGATAAATAAGAACTTTGTTGGCCGAAACCAGTAAAGGCCCGTATTACTGGAAATAACAGAGATAAATACTGTGAATTGCTCTTCCGATCTAGGGGCACACCACGGAAGAGTGCTGAAACCTGAAAGAGGAGATTGGAAACCTAATTAGGAGGGGAAATCTTAAAAAGTTTGTAAAAACCGACAGACAAGAACGAAGAAATAAGGTAGAAGGGACGGAGCAAAAGCCATCAGCAGGGGGCTCGATTGCAGGTACCACTGGCACCATAAACGTAATATCAGGAGAGATGGCAGCTGGACGCGATACCAGAGCATCAAGGAAATGTTACGCTCGGTCTTTACATCCAGGGTCGGCGATACTTTCAGTGCAAAGAGACGGCTACAGACAGGAGATCACTTTCAGCCTATCCGATTTGTTAGGGTTATCTCAGCCTCATGATGATGCCATGGTTATCATTGCAGTAGTGGCAAACTTTAATGTGAAAAGGATGCTCATTGACAATGGGAGTGCAGCGGATATCCTTTCCCTTGAAGCGTTTAAACAAATGGGACTTCCGTTGGATCGTCTGCTTTCCGTCTGAACGTCCCTTTAGGGGTTCCGAGTGGGAATTGTGCAATCTACCGGTATGATAGAGCTGCTGGTAACTTTGGGAACGGAGGGCAATCAAGTTACCAAGATGGGACGTTTCAAGTGGTAAATACGCCCTTAGCCTATAACGCAATATTGGGACGCCCCTTCCTTAATAACCTGCAAGCCATTGTGTCCACATTCCATCTTACGATGAAATTTCCCTCACATACAGGGGTTATGTCGGTACGCAGAGATCAGGCAATTGCTAGACAATGTCATGTTAATAATATAAGAAACCCGCCCGGTGTCATGAATTTGGGCATGGGAAAAAAGGCTAGGATGTCAACTGTTTAGGAACTCGTGAAGATCGACGTTGACAAAGGTCGATGTTTTTCGTTGGGAAACAGTTACCTTCTGATCTCTAGATGAGGTTCGCAGAGTGCATCAGGCAGAACTTGGATGTTTTCGCATGGGATAGCAAAGATATGCTGGGAATAGATCATGGGTTGATAGAGCACAGACTAAATGTCCTCCCCGGTAGCAAGCCAGCAAAACAGAAGAGACGCCAATTCGCCCCATCCCGGCGAGAAATAATTCAGAAGGAGGTTGAAAAGTTGGTTAAAGCTGGTTTCATCAGAGAGGTATAGTATCCCGATTGGTTAGCAAATATTGTCTTGGTACCCAAGCCTAATGAGAAATGGAGGATATGTATTGACTTCACAAATCTCAACAAGGCATGCAAGAAAAATAGCTACCCACTACCTCGAATAGATCGCCTTGTGGACTCCACTTCGGGATATGGGCTCTACAGTTTCCTGGATGCTTTCTCTGGATACCACCAAATAAAAATGGCCGAGGAGGATGCGGAGAAAACCTCATTCATAACTAACGAAGATATCTACTGTTGTGACGTCATGCCCTTCAGATTGAAGAATGCGGGGGCGACATATAAGAGAATGGTCAACAAGGTCTTTACCAGAGAGATCAGGAACACGATCGAAGTATACGTAGATGACATGGTGGTTAAAAGTATGGACAAGGATCGACACATCAGAGATCTAGAGAAAATCTTTGCTACCTTAAGGAAATACAACATTCGGCTAAACCAGGCAAAATGCATTTTTGGAGTGGCATCAGGCAAATTCCTCGGATTCATGATAACACACAGGGGGATAGAAGCAAACCCAGACAAGATCGCAACGCTTGTAAACATGGAGTCACCGAAAAACTTGAAGGAAGTGCAACGACTGATGGGTCGAATCGCAGCTCTAGGTCGATTTATGTCGAAGGCTGCTGATAGATGCCCGCCCTTTTTCCGAACTATCAAAGAGCGGGCTACGCTTTCCTAGGATGATAAATGTGAAGCCTCATTTCAGAAGCTAAAGGAATATCTAGGAACCCCACCAATATTATCGAGATCGGAAGAGCGATGAACAACTCTATTTATATTTGGCAGTCTTAGAACATGCGGATAGTGCAGTATTAGTTAGAGAAGAGAAAGGCGATCAGAGGGCGGTCTATTACACCAGTAAAATTGACGGCAGTTGAGCAGAGATATTGTCTAGCGGAACAATTGGCCCTCGCGCTGGTGGTGCCTCACGAAAACTGAGACCCTACTTCCAGGCCCATACGATCCATGTGTTGACTAACCAACATCTAAAACAAATATTGCAGAAGCTTGATATAGCAGGCCGGTTATTGAAATGGGCAGTAGAACTCAGCGAATATGACATTGAGAACAAGAGCCGACCTGCAATAAAGCTCAAGTCTTGGCAGATTTTGTGGCGGAGTTAAGCCCTAGATCACCCAGCTCAGAAGATATAGCATTTTTTGTGAAAGTCAGTCTTGTGTCAATTTGGGCTTCCAAAGACTTTCATCACGGATAATGGGCGACAGTTCGAATGCCAGTCCTTCCGGGATTTCTACAGCAAGTGGTGGATTGAGCACCGACTAACATTAGTGGCCTATCCACAAAGTAATGGCCTTGCCGAGCTGGCAAATACACTTATTCCCAGTGACCTTCGGAAAAGATTGGAAAACGGGAAGGGAGACTGGCCAGAATATCTACCAGCTATTTTGTGGACCTGCCGAACCACTCACAAAACGTCCTCTGGTGAAATGCCCTTCATGTTGGCCTTTGGTGTGGAAGCCCCGATACCCGTCGAAGTTTCCATACCCAATTATCGAGAGAAATACGGTGATGTGATAGGGCCAAGGGAGAGACTCGACCTATTGAAGGAAGCACGAGATGAGGCTGAGTTGAAGATGGCAAACTATTGTCAAATGTTGAAGAAATACTTTAATAAGAATGTGTGCCCCAGAGAGTTTAGGGTTGGCGACCTGGGACTGAGGAAAGCCGAAGCCGCAGGGCATCACAAAGGCAAGTTAGACCCCACTTGGGAGGGACCCTTTGAGATTCTGAGAAAAGTACGGCCTGGAACATACAGTCTAAGGGATATGTAGCATCGACCCTTGCCAAGGCCATGGACTTCCGATCTAATCTCAAGCAGTACTACCACTAAGCGAAAAGGAGATCGGGTTATTTCTTTTTTTATTTTTGTTTCTCAAATTTTTTTTATGTACTCAGTAGGGCACTCTTTTCCCTTTATTGGGTTTTCACCTCAAGAGGGATTTTACCAATAAAAGTTTTAATGAGGCCCGTCTAAAAAGATATTATTTGACGAATGTTGTAATCATCGATCTCGAGTCGCAAAAGTTAGAGCTAATAAAAGTAGCCTAACTGCCCGATCCTTTGACAATTAGAGCGAATAAAAGTAGCCTAATTGAAGAGTTCCCGAATGAGAGTATGGAACACAACCTCAATTCGCAAAAGTGAGAGCGAATAAAAGTAGCCTAACTGCGCAATCTTTTGACAATTAGAGCGAATAAAAGTAGCCTAATTGACGAGTTCCTGAAGGCAAGTACAGAACACGACCTCAATTCGCAAAAGTTAGAGCGAGTAAAAGTAGCCTAACTGTGCGATGTACGGAACACGACCTCAATTCGCAAAAGTTAGAGCGAATAAAAGTAGCCTAACTATGTGATCCTTTGACAATTAGAGCGAATAAAAGTAATCTAATTGAAGAGTTCCTGAATACAAGTACGGAATACGACCTTAATTCGCAAAAGTTAGAACGAATAAAAGTAGCCTAACTACGCGATCCTTTGACAATTAGAGCGAATAAAAGTAGCCTAATTAAAGAGTTCCCCAATACAAGTACGGAACACGACCTCAACTCGCAAAAGCTAGAGCGAATAAAAGTAGCCTAGCTGCACGATGTACGGAACACAACCACAATTCGCAAAAGTTAGAGCGAATAAAAGTAGCCTAACTACGCGATCCTTTGACAATTAGAGTGAATAAAAGTAGCCTAATTAAAAAAGAGAACGACCTTGAGAAGAATAAATCAGAGCGAATGAAGGTAAAATTGTTCGAGGCTATGAAGAGTGAAGCGTGCAAAATTAGCATGACAACAAATATTGCATATCCAAAGGTCGATTAAACAATTTGAATATTTCATTTCATTCATCAGAAACATGTGTCCTTAGAGGGGTATTTTGCAAAAATACAACCCCGACCCGTGGGGATAAAAAAAAAAGGGCTTTGATGAACAGAGGTTGATGGAAAATTCAGTCCAAAGCCTCCATATCCTTATCTTCTTCCTCTTCCGCCTCGTCATCTTCCACATTTGGATGGTCGAATTGCTCGAGGTCGAAGCCTTCTGTCCCATCGGGAAAGTTCATCATAGGAGAAGTGTCAAGCTCGGGAGCGTGCATCTGACACCAAGCCCAGTACTCTCTAATGCCACGACTATACATCTCCAGCGCGTAGTTCTCTTTGGCTATTTTGAACTCTTCAAAAGCTTTGAAAGTCTCCACAGCTTTCTCTCGATCCTTCGACCTCTGTTTCGCGACCTCTTGCAGCTTGCTCTCCTTCGCCTGCAATGAAGCTTTCAGCCGCTCTAACTCCTCCTCCAGTCCCTCCTTCTCCGCTTCGATCGCAGCCTTCTCTTTTTCAGCCTTCATGGCCTTAGTAGAATGATATTGCACAGTTTGTTGCATCTCTACCCCTAAGTTAGCTCTCTTGCGACCTTGCTCCGCAAGCCCGTACCCGATATTTATAGCCTAAAAAAAAAAAAGAAAAGGGGTCAGCGTCAATGAGGAAAAAGGGACGGTATGAAGAAGAGGATGAACACATACCTTACAGGCGTAAGAGAGAAAGTGGTCGACCCCATTATCTAAGATGAGCCCATCATGGTACTTCTCGATCACCTCGGGAATTAAGGCTCGCTTGAGTACGTTGGCTACCTCTTCCCGGTCTGAGGAGTGAAAGGGAGAGGGGGTAGGGGTGGCTATTGACTTGCCACGAGATTGGCTAAGCCTGCCCTGTCTTCCCTGGGAGGCCGGCTTTGGATAATGGGCCTGAGGAGTGCGAGGAATCTAGGGAGGCATAGGGAAATTAGAAGTACGAGCGTGTGGGGGCGCGACCTTTGAGGTAGAGGGGGCGGTCTTTGTCCTCTTCCTCTAAGGATTATCATGGTGTTTGATGCTGAGACGAGCCCTATTTTCCTCTGCTTCCCTAGCCTTGGCAGCAATCGCGGCTTTCAGGGCTTCATTGTCTGCAACCATTGCTCCTGAAAAGGTCGAACAAAAAACACCATTAGAGAGAAATTGAGTTCCATTATGCCTACAAATCTATAGCATCTTGTGAAAGCGGTAAATGAGGCCAAGAGGTTGTAATCTGACATACCCTCTTTACTGTATACTCCGGCCATGAGTAGTAGGTCGTTATATATCATGTTGCTCGCTTCCTCTGCTAACAAGCCTACATCTACTACTCTTATTGCACAAGCGGCGGTTTAATCGTCGATCGTCCCTCTGTCGTTATACTCAGCCACCTTGGGTCGCCTCCATGTCGACCCAAACAGGTTACCAATGAGAGGGCGATAATAGAAAAATTGGGTTTTCTACCCATTGGATGAAGAAGGAATCCAAGGCAAAGTGATGACCCTTCTCCCAGCCAGGTACACCAAACTATTGCACTTGGGGACATATTTTAGCTCTATAAGGGTCCTAAGAAGGTCGATAGTGGGTTTGATCGCGATTGACCTACAAAGAATGAAAAAGTACACTAACAACTTCCACCCATTGGGAGCTAATGGGGCCAGGCAAATATCGACTAGCAAAAGAAAATGGAGGAATAAAGGATGCAAGGGAAACCTAAGACCACAGGATATGGCGGCTTTGAAAACGGTGATCTCACCCTCTTCACATTCGAAAGGAACGTCGCGTGGCCCCAAGACACGGTATGTCCCCATATAAATGGAGGTCGTAGGTCCTAATGGTTTTTACTATGTCATGCTCTTTCCACTTGTTTCCCATAGCTGGGACCTGAAGGTCGGGGTCTGAGTCGCACCCGGGGTTTGGATTGCTACCCTCATCCTTTGTCTCACTACCCCCCCTCTCGGTCACCCTCACTTTCGGCTCTCTCCTCACTCATTTCCCTGCTCCTCACTATATTCGATCGATTGCGAAAATGGCTGACAGTAAAAATCCACCGGCTCTATGTCTAAGGGGACGTCTAAGTCCTCGATTTCTCTAAGGTCGTGTACCTCCACCCTTCACCCAGACATTGTCAAAAACAAGAATGAAATAAAGAAAGAAAGAGAAGGTAGGGGGTCGTACCTAATGGGTCGGGCGGAAAAAGTTCAGAGGATTCTCAGATTTCAGGAAACTTTCCTAATATGATAGTGACAAAAGAGAACCATTTC
This sequence comes from Nyctanthes arbor-tristis, assembly GCA_963692815.1. Taxonomy (NCBI): domain Eukaryota; kingdom Viridiplantae; phylum Streptophyta; class Magnoliopsida; order Lamiales; family Oleaceae; genus Nyctanthes; species Nyctanthes arbor-tristis. The sequence continues at coordinate 15,664 of CAVNYN010207611.1, read as the reverse complement.
TTCCGCCTTTATAGTGGGAGGTAACTGAAAAGCCATTCTTGGGAGTGTGTGCCATTCATTATAGCCGCAGTTAATGCACGCCTCCTCGTTTAAACTAACTGCTACGCTTCCCCTTCCCTATATTTTTTATGCGTCTTAGAAACACATCACAGATGGTCGAGCTGTTTCGACGCATGGGGGCCTATGCAAGGACCACAATTCTCCATTGGGCCTTCATGGGCCCAATTATGTTGATGACAATGGTTATTTTGGTCAAAGGGAGCCCTAGTCCATTTCTTTTACACGAAGCCTATTAAGAGGCCTAGGTATATTCTATCTATAAATATTTACTGTTTACGTGCACATTGCCCAAGACATTTTTATTCAATTTCATAGTCCATAATTATTCCTTTTTAGACCTCCCTTACTTACTCTCACACCAGAGGGGCTTCAGAGGCATGCCTCCCTGCCTTCTTTTGCAAGTCAAAGGTATTATAACAGGAGCTCTTGCTAGACCTTTTCATCAGGGCGAATCCGACTTCGTCAGATTGTATGTGCTTTACCAAGGGAAAAATCTTTTAGTACCACACGGGTACCGAATATTGAGTCGACCAAGTTTCCAGCTCAACCTATAGGATGGACGAGCTCTCTACACTTAAGCAACCTCGTTAATAACGAGTTTGATTTTATTATGGTGCTTAACACTAGCAATTCAATATGACATTGAACAATAAGTGAAAGTGAATAAATGACACACTTAATTCAACTTATCATTTTATATGACATTGATATGATGTTAACTGTTACACGCTAATAGTCCTAAATAGTATTATTCGAATGAAATTTCCAATTACTCACCCAGAAAAGTCCAAATATACCCCCCATCGTGTTTTTCCTTTTACCATTTTTTTTAAAGATCACTCTTTCTTGCTATCAATACTCATCTTCTAATCTTATTGTCTGGTATACATCATAATAAATTGTTAAATTTTCACCGATCATATACACAAGAAGAGACAAATGGTTGCCTCTTTGTCTCCATACGAAAAAACTCATTATTCACAAATCATCTTCTTTTATTGTAATTTTATGGTTTAATTTCACAGCAAAGCAGTATACTAATCACCAACTAAAAAGGAGGTTTTCTCCAATTCGCACGAACAACATGGACCTACATGTAAGTCCATACCTATGTGAATAAAACTAGTGGAGTAAAAAAATCACATATGATGGATTACTCTCTAGTGGAGCCACTCAATGGCTTTGTATCAAAATTGAGCTTTTCTCTCTTATATATATATACACAAAATCTTATCTTATATATACTAAAGTAGGATAGTCGTCTTATGTAAGTTTTCCCACTAAAACTACTATCTTATTTTTATATGCTTCTTTTATTTTTTTATTTTATTTTATTTTATAATAATAATAATACTTATGCATTCTGTTTAAACAAAAAGTAATACTTATTCATTTGTTACATTTTACTATCATTTTATTTTATAATAATCTATCTATATATTAATTAAATGAATTGTCTCAGTATTTTTTATACCGTAGTTTTCCTGCTTATTTTTTTATGGTAAAACTTGCAATCAAACTCGTTTATTTTTTTATTTTTTATTTTTTTCTGAGAATTAATTTAGATTTAGAATTAATTTTTTTATTTCCAGATGCCTTAATTATAGTCAATTAATTACAAGTTTTGGGAACTTCCTTCAATCTCTTCTCATTAGTTATCATATTTAAATGCATAATTGAATCAAATCTTCATCCTTTTTTTTTCCTAGGTTCTTAAATTTCTTCAATTTTTTCCCTTAAATTTTACTTTTTGACTTAAACTTTAAAATTTTACTAATTTTTATGAAACGACTATCAAATTTTTAAAAAGATGTTGTACATTACATGGGTATGATAACAACAATTCTATTATTTCTTTATTATTTTTATTTTTGAAAGCTCTTTATATGGCAAGTTTTTTACTTATATTGTGCATTTGTTAGCAGCTCATTGTTCAACTTATTATTAATTAGCGTATTTTATAAGTTGTTTTTTTCCGTGCATCGCATGAGTGAAAGACTAATAATAATAATAATAATAATAATAATAATAATAATTGTTAGTATGCCACTTTTTCCCTTGTCACCTATCTTATTGGGAGAATTGTTCATAAAATTTTCAAAACCGGGGTTTGGCCAAAAAGATGTATTCTTATATTTTATTTTTATATATATACACCCACCAAGTCACTGTCAAGTAAACAAGAGTATAGGGTTATTCTTTTATTTATACAGAAATATATAAGGGTGTGTGTGTGCTTTTTTTTTTTTGCAAAAAAAGAAAAAGGGTATTTTGATTTTTTCTGTATTTTCCCATTTCTCCTTTTGAAAAAATTATTACCAAACAGGGCGGAACTGAAGCCCCTTTCTCTGAACGTAAATTTTGCACGAGCACACCACGTCTGCAAAACCAAACGCCCGGCGAACCACCTCGCCCGGGGCAGCATTCCAGACACACGCACAATTCGTCCCGAATTTAGAAATTTGATTTGCATCTCTCCAAACCCTAAAGCAGATTAGGGTGTATCGCGTTAAGCTCTTTCTTTTTTGGTGTTAAAATTTTTCTTTTTAATAGTGATTTTGAGCTCTCTATTTCAAACAAGAGTTCTAGGCTGCAAATATTTGAGCTTTAATAGGTGTGATATATAGGAGCAGGAAAGCTGGCAATGGACTACGAGCCTTACGATAGCAGCGGTGAGATACCTTTTTTTTTTTTTTTTTTTTTTTGCCTTTGCAGTAAAGATTTGTTTTTTACTGCCAAAGTTTTGACGTTCTAGTGATTTATGTGGTAAAATAGAGTTGTATTTCTTAATATGATAAACTGCATTGACATGATGCTGAGATTGTGATGACTGGGTTGATAGTGAAAGTAAAATCAGGGATTGGATTCTCGTTCTTGTAGTTTTTTGTGGTGTTGGTTAAGGATATATTTTTACTGAGACTTCCAAACCTGCCTTTTCCAGTTTTTAGCTTTGGTGGGTCAAAATTTGGAATTGTTGATCTTTGATTTTGCATGTATTTTATTATTTATTTATTTGAAGAGAGAGCTCAAACGCCTGGAACTTTTATGCCTGACTTTTTACACATTACCGACATTTTTACTGGTTGGATTCTCTTGGGGATTATGGTTATTTAGCATGCATTTTTTTGGGTATTTTATAACTCTTTTCCCAATGCTGGTAAAAAGTAATATTTATAATGATATTGGTGAGGAAAAGGGGAAAAGAAGGTAATACATTGACTTTTGCGTTGGATTTGGCAAAATGAGGACTTCGAAGGAGTTTAAGAGAGCTTATTTCATTAAGTTCTCAAAATACCTTTGTTGAAGAATAAAGCATTTTCATGGATGTCTATTGTTATGCAAGATGTGTAAAATTGATTTCTATAGGTTGGTTTGCTCTGATTATACCATTCTTGGAGAATAAATCATTTTTAGGGATGTCTTATTGTTATATGAGGTGTAAAAGTTGCTGCATTTGACATGAGCGAGTAATTTAGATTTGATTTGTGTAGGTTGGTTTGCTCAGGTTGTACTAAATTCATACTTTCAGGAAAAATTTCTTATCTAGATGGACTTGATTAAAGATTGTAAGTCTAGGAAAATTTTTTACATTTGTGCAAGTGAAATGCAAGTTACCACTGTCTTTCTATATATCTTCTGCTATATCTTTGCTTATCTAGGTGAGGACGTTTACAACTTCCAATTACATGTTATATCCTAATAATTTTGGGCATTAGCACCAGCTCATGGTGTTGAGATATCATCGGAAAGGTCAGAACAACACATTAGTGTCAAGTTCGGACCAATACCACTAGAATTCAGGTTTACTATGAGCTGAAAGGCATCAGTGTCCCTTAGGAGATGCTCCTATTGATGCCTGAATAGGAATGTTGGACTATTATTAGCAAAAGCTCAACTGTGATGATGAAATATGAGTTTGATTTTGATGCTGTTATTGCAGGAACAGATGATGATCTTCCTCCAACGCACCAAAATAGAGTTCAAAGAGGTGGCTGCATTGCAGGTAATGGAAGGCCTGCTGTAAGGAGTTCGGTTCCATATCCTAGGATGATGTATAGTGAAACGGATATGCTAGCTCAAATTCACCAGCTCGAGCAAGAAGCATACATTTCAGTTCTAAGAGCTTTTAAAGCTCAAGGCGATGCAATTTCTTGGGTACTTTATGATATATTATAACACATGATGATATTACATATTTCTTTGATCGGTTTGAATGGCTCATCAATAAAATCTATTTATTTGTTCTTCTCAAGGATAAAGAAAGTTTAATAACTGAACTCAGGAAAGAGTTAAGACTGTCAAATGAAGAACACAGGGAGCTTCTTGGCAGGGTTAATGCTGATGACGTGATCCAAAGAATAAGGTTTAATCTTTGTAAACAACATTGGTTCCCTTTCTTTGTATTAATTCTTTATATTCATATTTGTTGAAATTAAACATGTTCTTTTTATTTATTTGTATTCCATAAAATTTTGGAAATTCTATCAGGGAATGGAGAGAAACACGTGAGCCTCAAGCAGGCGTGCGTGGAACTAGTCGTGGTATCCATGATCCATTGCCCAGTCCCTCTGTCTCAGGTTCTCGTAAAAAGCCGAATGTCGCCCCTTCATTACCTTCACAATCCTTTGGTGGACCATCTCCTCCTTTCCACTCGCAAACAGTGGCTGCTGCAAATCAGCTGTCTTCATCATCTGCAAAGCGAGGACCAAATATGGAAGCAAAGGGAAAGAAACATAAATCTGTAAGTCAACAAATTAAGTGTTTAGTTTACTCCTTCTCAACGTATTTTCGGTATAATTTTCAATTATAATTCATTTATAGGGTCAGATGCCTCCAGGTGCATCTTCAGTGAAAATGCAGTATGCGGCTTCAGCTGGAAGAGGTCAACTTGCTAATCGGATTTCCTCTGGTGGTCTTACAAATGAGCCTGCTGATGCAACTTCATTTGATACATTGCTCGGAAGGAAAGTGAGGACCAGATGGCCTGATGACAATAACTTCTATGAAGCTGTTATAACCGAATACAATCCTATTGAGGTTTAGATGATTTCTTATTGCTTGCATATTTTCTTTTTGCCGATTCAGTGCTTAAATGGTTCTGCAATTTGTCAGGGTCTGCATGCTCTTGTTTATGATATGGGTACTACGAATGAAACATGGGAGTGGGTGAATCTTGCTGAGGTACGTATTTAGAACTTTTGGGATCTTTTGTAGAAGCTTTTAGAATTTTTGTGAATCGACAAATTCATATGTCCGAACTTTTGCTGACAACACATATGACAACGAAATTTTTCATGTCATTTAATGATAGATGAGATATTTTTGTTATGCAAAACATTGGACTAGCTGGTTGAACGTCTTTTGCATAGACCGAGACTGGTTTTGTAAGAACGGGACACTCTTGGTCAAATAGAAGCTTCTCTGATATTCACTATTTTTGTCCATTATAACGGGCAAAATGAGCGGTCGGAATTTAGTGGGTTATATGAATTGTGCGGTTGAAATCTAGAAGTCATCTAGGTGAATTCATTAATGGATTGTTGTGAGGGACAAAAAATGAGTATCAAATTTAGTGTATCAGTAGAAGGGATGCATCAAGCATTACGTGGCTTATGTTAGTTGCGTTAGATCTAGCAATGCACAAATGGAGTGGTTGGAGAGGATGTTATGACTGTTGATACCATGTGTTTTTCTTCTTTTAAACTTACATGTGATTATGTAACTGACAGCTACAGAAAAATGTGTTTCTTGAAGTATATTATTTCATGAAGTCACAATGTGAAGAGAAGATGAAGTGGCAATGTAAGACACTCTTCAATGGGAGTAGAGAATAGCTATCACCTCAGACAGATAAGCAATAAAGCTAAAAGCAGGGGCATGCCCCCCCCCCCCCGGGGGTGCCTTGTTGGAATTTAGATATTTCTGGATGTTGTTTCTCGGTGAACCGATTTTCTCGAACACAATAGTGTGGCCTTACTCGCCCATCCGAATTCCCTTTATCCATAATCATGGATATGACTACAAGCCCCATTCCACACCTCCACTCCAGAATCTCAAACCCCATCCCCTCCGTAAACGGTAAACCTTAATTCTTCTCAAACATTCCGTTCCTATGCAGAGGCAAGCTTCTTGATCCTAAGTATTGGGGGTAGTTTGAAAGTGCAGAATATTTTATTTAGCTGGTAAAGGAAATTTCCTATTTGCTTTACGTGCATTTTTCATGAAGGGAAAACCAACATCTCCATCCTAGATGCTATTTGAGTTATTCGTGGGGTCACCTTAGAGCATTTGACAATTAATATGCGAGATGCTATTTGAGTTCTTCATGGGGTATCACAGTAAACCTCGCATCTAACTTATTGTTGATTGTGCCAAGTTTGCTAATGTTCTCATTTTGAAATTCCTAGATACTTATTCATAATGAAGAGTAAACTTGACGTCCCAATCAATATTACTACTGTAATTTTGTTAGAATGGTTCTCAGAAAACTTGGCATGATTTGAAAATTGTGTGTAGCATTCTGAATGTGCTTCTGGCTAAGCAAAATTAAGTGCAGTTAGACAAGGACATTGATAAGTTAGAACTGAGCTGATTGCTAGGTTTCAGTTACCGCACTCATGTTGAAAAGGATTCCTATATTGCGTCTTGGAATATGCCATTTTTGTGTCTACTTTATTAACTCTTCAACCTTTTGTCTTCAGGCTGTTATTATTGACATTTGCTCTGTTGAGTGTTCTCCGCATTTCAAGTTCTATGAATTATATCGTTGCCTATCATTGACGTCTCAACAAACAGACAATACTTGAAAGATAAATGACACAAATTCCTTATCCTATTTAAACAGGCGTGTGCGCCAGCTGAAAGGTGATGTTGGGTATAGATCTAAATAATGACTTTGTAGATATTGGTACCCTAGATCACGCTCCCTAGATATTTAAGGATTCCCTACTTAAATAGGAGGCCTACTGCAAGGGCAGATGTTGCTTTTGATTTGGTTAGTTTGGCCATGGACTAACCTTTACGAGATTTCATTTGGTATTGAGGGGGTATAAAATTTTCATCTCCTGAGTTCAGGGACTACGTTTCCCTGACCGGCTGACAGAAAAATGTTGATGTTGACAGAAAAATGTTGATGTAAAACATGCTCAGGTTAATCCCTGAGCTAATTCATGTTACTGCAGTTCTTAGTTCTATTCCGATACTTTAAAAGAAAAGCATGAAGCCCATAATTTACTTGTGCTGCCTCCAAGTAGAAGTTTTACGTTTATATGAGGAAAATATTTGCCCAATTTCTTCTGATGTAGATGTACAAACTTCAAACAGTTCAAACCAGGGAAAACAAGCTTGTTTGAGTAGATTATTAGTTGTTCAAACTTCTACCAGATAGAAAAGAGCAGTGGATAAGTGGGCAGTAGTTGTGGGTCTAAGATAAGAAGAGAGCTTGATCAATTTAGCCCACGTTGCTCCTTTCTTTTTTTTTTTTTTTCTTCCCCCTCTGTAAAACCATTTTATCCACATGTTTTGTATGACTGACAAGTACTTGCAGATATCTCTACCACTCATTTCCACTTGTTTTCCTTCGATTCTGAAATAAACATGAAAGACTAATGTTTGAATGATTTACAAATTTGTTGTCTATAACGGGTGCCCTGTAATTCTGCACCTAAGTGTCACTCTTGTGTTTGAGGATTCACTGTGCTTCATGATTGTTGGAGAAGTGGTTGCTTGTGGTTGATTATAATTAATACGAAAGCAAGAGATTATGTCTTCATCTGGGACATTTTTTCCTCCCCCCTTCTTCAGATATCTCCTGAGGATATCCAATGGGTAGGTGAAGACCCGGGAATTTCTAGTCGTGGAGGATATGGTGGCTCAAGCTTTGCTATGAATCGACCTCTGGGACGTAACAGTGCTCCTGGTTCTGGACGAGGCGGGGGATTCAGCAAAGGTCTGACTAGAAAGGACTTTCGACCATCCCAGAATGGCATTGGGAAGAAGGAGTCTGATGTCTTTCGGTTGCTTCATACTGACAATCTAATCAAGGAGGTAAGCAGAAATGTTTTGATGCACATCCTCAAGCTGGTTGTAATGCTTTCTGTTGATGTAAGTAAATTGAAAGGGGACCTTGACAGGTGGAGAGGGTTTTGGGGGCTAGTAATTTTGACCCAATGGAAATAGAGAAGGCAAAGAATGTGCTGAAGGTCAGAAAAGCATGAAATGAATATGAAAAAAAGTTCATCTTGCATTGAGAAAGTTTGTTAATTGGTTCTGAATATCACGTTCGCTAACTAACTATGGTTTTTGATTGTTTCGGTAAATTAGGAGCATGAACAAACGCTAGCTGATGCCCTTGCAAAGCTTGCGGATACATCTGAAGGTGAAAGTGGTATGATCTTGCATAACATTTGTGCCTGGTATTGTTTGGTAGCCATGTTGTGATTTTTAAGAAGGAAATTCCACTTTTAATTGTATGCTTGTCTCCTCCAAATCCAGGCATATTATCAATCATTGGATCACATCAACAACTTGAACCATTGCATTAACATAGTTACAACTCATGAAAATGTGTACTAAAACTCTATTTACCTTAGCAATTTGGGACATATTATTTGCACTGTTTCCGGAAGAACGAACTTTGAGATTCTGTCTTTGGTTCTTTGTATGTATGATTCATTCCAGTACCGAACGATGAGATTTTGCATTTTTAATTGATACTGGTTTTAGCACGTCAAATTGAGTTGAAACAAGCCAGAATCTTTTCATTTTCTGCTAACCATTTGATACTGTAATTCATATGTATATGTATTCTCTATTGATCTTATGTTGGTTATCTGTAAAAGAGGAGGGTGGCCATTTCTCACATGGACGATCAATGGACAGATCGACAAACCTATAATCATGATGGAAATCAGTACAGCAAAGGATGCTGGTATGATCTGTTGTATAATTCTCTCTATCGCCCAGTGATGTTGTGTTATAACACCCGAAATTTTGTTAGCACTTCAGTTATAATATTGATTAACACCGATTCTGTGTAAAATTGTAACAGCTGCCATTAACATGGTGATCATGTAAAAATTTTTCCTTATACCGCTGGGTTAGTAGGGAATCCTACTGCTCGATTACTAGCAAACTGGACAGTTTTAGAGAAATTTATAGTTGAAATGTTCTTCATTTTGATGTTCATTACTGCATATCAAATATGTTTTTCTCGTATATTTTTGTCAATCTATTATGTCAATTAGATGTGACAAGTGCAATATGAAAGCAAGTACTCATTTCGGAATTCTTTTGTGCACCAATAATTTCTTCAAGGTGCTTTGTGCTCCTCTAATTTTTTAACAATAATTTTATTAATGATATTAATAGACGAAGGTGTCAATTCAAATATCTCATTAGATTGTGCTAAAAGATCTTTATTATTTCAGTTTACATGCTACTGGCTCCTGCTTTGTCACCTTTTGACTTGACATATCAAGTATACGGGACACCTAATATGGTCAATATCGATTACCCATCTAGGGTGAGCAGTAATTGATACGCTTTTTTAACTCTAGTGAGATAATAACACGTAAAAAATGATAAAAGGATTACTGTTAGATAAATAAATTAGTATTAATTTTTTGATCTATAAATAAATTATTATTGATAACGCTTTCAAATAAAAATATAAAAATTCTTTCGTAGATTGAGTCGAATTGAATGACTTAGCTGAGTTTCATACTCGGCCAAATTCAAAGTCATGGCAATTGCGTGGAGAAGATGCAGCCATTAAGTTACTATTTGGAGATAGATGGGTTAACTTCTATTCTTTTTCCTATTTCGTATTATTATTATTAATATTATTTTACTTTTTAAAAAAAGATTGTTGATCTTTCTACGATTTGAGATGATCTTGAAAGTGCTTCAAATCTAGTGATGAAAATTGAAAGCTGTCATAGCTTTAATTTCCCACGAAAAAAAAGTGATGATTAGACGTTTTATCGATATCTCTTTTGAATTGTTGAGATTGTGTGAACGGTTGGTTAGGTCATACTAAGCCGAATTAGGTCCCACTTAGAGACTCATCTTATTTTACTTAAAAGATAACATACATTAAATAGATATATATAATAGATAACAATTGACGACGATATAAAATAATTGGTCATACTCATTGAATATTCTCAAAAGTGACTGCACTAAAGTCATTTCAAAATATATGATTAATTATTCTCATTAGTATGCTCGTCTCCTTCTAAGAAAAGGGCTTCATTTTCCTGAAATATATATATATATATATATGTATATATTTCTTTCTACAAATATTGCTTTTCTATAGGATGCTTAGACCATGAATGGGAAAGAGACTCCAAATCAGCCCAGATAATTGGTTGACATACAATCATAGGTGTTGACCTTTTCTATTATAAGACTAGTGGATTTGACTAGAGTTCGCACTTAGGTTGCAAATTTAAACTGCCAAACTGCGGAGGTAAACTGACATTGTAATTTTGAAAATGTTGGTCTGGTACATGTTAATCGATCAACGATTTGGTTTTGACCCAAACTGAACCGTTTTCAAATGGTTTGGTTCATTTTTCAATTTTGTCAATCCATTTCAAGTATTTAACGGGCAGACTCACTTTGTACCTTTTTATAAACAAGTTTGTAGAATGTCACATACTATGCAGGACGCGGCATTAGACTGGAATAATGAGGAATGTATTTGGATGGTGTGTACTCATTATTGGTGCTCATAAAAGGAACGCCTCACTTGACTAGACAAATTCATCACTACAATTATAATATGTCACCTTTTCTTCCCCAAATTGGTCAGTTTCTCCGTGAAACCCTTCCCCACGCCTCTCCAGTCTCCATAATGTGGTTTGAAGAAAATCACTTAAATAAGGCACCAAATTGACCATACTCCCAAATTAGTTAATTATTATATATGATAATCAATTTTCTTCCGTAATTTCTTATTGAGAACATACTAAGATTATTTTCGTCTTCTCTGGCAATGATTTGTCATTTCACTAGTGAATTTGATGAAATTATCAGTGGTATTAGACAATGGTGTGATATAATAGTATCTGTCGGTGCCATAATAGTATTAGACATCTGATGTTTATAAAATGATCTCACACCGTATGTCTAGTGGGATTATCCAACCTAACGAACACGTGACAGGAGATCATTGCACATAACTTACAATGATCTCTTGTCACATGTTCATTTGACGGGATAATCGCGTAAGACATTTGGCATGAGATTGCGACTAATGGTGTTTGATCAAATTCTAGTTTCTAATACTGAAATGAAATTGAAAGGATAGAAACTTAAGCAATAAGTTTGACTGGTAGGAGATGAATTCGATGCCATAGAACCTCCTGCATTAAAAGGAAATTGAGGTGAAGGATCACTTGAATCTACTACTTATTTTCATTTTACTTTTCAAGTGTTTTCTTGAAAAATAATAAAATAAAAGATTGGCATAATATGGGATGAAAATACTGTTCCAAGTGAATAATAATAAACCCTTTAAATCAAACAATCCTTAGTTCAAAAAACAAAGTAGATCTTTCAATGATTATGCATAAACATGATAACTACAGATAAATCTGAATATCTGCTGTTAGAAACTGCAACTTTTCACAAGTTTACGAGGGTGCAGATTGATGAGAATTGGTTGGTGAGCAGGAGAATGGGTTAAACCTTGGTCTAAATAAAGGAAATGGGACAACTTTAGTTGTGGATTCAATGGTACTGTCTTTAGCAACAGCGGAATTGGGAGCCGGACAGGTGGTTGTGGAGGCTGAAGGAGCGGCAGCTACACGTTTGCAAGATGGGCACATGGTGAGAGTGGTGGCAGGAAGTTGCATGCACAACGGAATTGAAGAACTCAAAGCTCTTAATTCTTGCAACTCCTTGTGTAGTCTCCGGTTTTCTTCTGTTAAGGTCATGCAAAATGTCTTCAAGTATTCATAATCAATCTCGGTTTGCTTCAACTTTGTCCTGCATACAAATTAGCAGTATGGCATGTTTGTTAAGGTGGATTGAACTATAAAGATTTGACAGAATTAACAAAGAGAGACGTGTGATAAAATTTATCAGTTATTTGATAGGTTAGAGAAATCGGATCCAAAAAATACACACCTTGCTCTTCTGTTCTGAAACCAGACTTCAACTTGACGAGGCGTAAGATTAAGCTGCTTTGCAAGTTCATGCTTTTGCTTCTGCTTCTTCCAAAGAACAAGGAAGAGAACCAAAAATCAGAACATTTGGTAAACAAAGATGTGCAAAATTCTTGGTTAGATAGCCATTTTCCCAATTAAAAAAAGGAAAACTTTTCAAAGCGTCTCTCAAGCACGACCAACCACATAGATAGACTAGAAAGATTTACTCACAGGATTGAGAGTGCTGTGTTCTTTAAAGTTTTCTTCTAGATAAGCAGACTGTTCTTTAGATAATCTGAGTTTCTTTTTATTGTTGTGGCTGCTTTCATCCTCATTACTGGTTCTGGAAGACGCTCTTTCATCCTCCAAACTGTGACATGCGGACGAAACCTCCTCCGCTACAAGACCAGCCGCCAGGTTCTGCTTGTTTGCGTTGAAGCCTCTTCCGGCCTGCAATAAGCCCAGGTGCCCAGACGAGCCATTCTCTGAACTCACTGCAAGACAGACCCCAAAACAGAACAAACCAATTCAAGAAACTTTTCATAGACTGAACAGGGACCAGGTAACAAAAGAAGGCAATGAATTACTGTTGTTAGAAGAACGTGGAACGCCTCCAAGAAGGGATTGACTTTGACGAGGAACTGGAGCAAGAGGGAGAAGATCAAGCTGAATAGGAGTTCCCATCAACTTATCTTCATCATCGTTTTTCACAGATTCTTGATCATTTCCGAGCTCAGTTGAGTTAAAATCTTGGGCCATGCAGAAAACCAGACCATTCCTGTTGGTTACGGCTGTCTGGTTCTGCTCCGAGGTGCTTTTTGTTGTCCACAATCCAATTGGTTTTGATGCGTCTCCCAAGCTTAGGCTCAACTCCATATCAAAATATTGAGAGAATTTGTTATGAAAACACTAGGAGGACTCTTTATAGAGATGGCTGTCTGTTTGTTTGACTTTATTCGTGTTCAAGAGTCGATTTTTAGGTGCTTGTTAAGTACGCGTACTTGAAATACTGTCAAGTAACGACTAATTAGAAGATCGACTTTTAAGCGTGGGAAAACATGTACTGGAAGAGGGCAAACAAGTGCCCATCTGTCTTCTCCATTTGTTTTCTTCTTAATTCCATTCTACCAATCTTTTTGTAAGGTTTGATATCATTAAGAATTTATGTTATGATTAGCAATGTCTTCTTGACCGACAAACTCAGCACACGTGAAAGACCAATTTATGGGGGCCATGAGAATTCAAGGTTTTAAAATAGGTTTCCTTTTCCACAAGGAAGCCGCGTGTAGTAGCTACTTCCAAAACTTCTTCAACACGACGCTTTCTTTAATAATAATAATAATAATAATAATAATAATAATAATAATAATAATAATAATAATAATAATAATAATAATAATAATAATAATAATAATAATTAGACTTGACCAACAAAGTAGCATTAATATGCGATCAATTCCATCAAGTACTATCGACCATTTCCTTTTAGGGAAAAGTAGGGTAAACGTAACCTTTCAGAAAATGGGTGAAGAATAGGGAACAAAAAGAAAAGAACGATGATGTGCTCTTCCCGATAGCATATGAGAAGCAAACAACAGATTTCATCATTTCATGACTTCTTCAGAGAATAAGTGAACAAATCTAGGGTCAGCTACATGAATCCTTTGTTTAAAATTCATTGCTGATTCTATGCACCAAACAACAAATTTCCTTCCTCCCAATCATTCCACCAAGAAAGTATAGAAGGCATCAAGTTCACACACGCAAGTAGATAAAACAATCGACTGATGAGATGGAGAGGAAATGGCAGTGAGGGATTCTGTAGCATCATGGCGAAGAAAATATAACTCAAAAGTAATTCAGAAACTAAAGAGGAAGAAATAAACCAAATGCTAAGAAGCTGTTGAAATATTTACCCAATGTTTCTACAAATTGATGAATCAAAGACTTTGTCCCTTTCAAATATTGGTTCTCATTGATAATTATAATCCATTTTCTCATGCATCCAATGAGAGATTGGCTTATAACTGAAAGCACTTATTTTAATTCATCAATCCATATTCTAGTTCTAGGAATGACAAGAAAGACAAGAAACTAGAAAATACATAAAAATTAGGCAGGTCGGATGGGTTAGCTGACAGGGAGGCAGTGGGGGGATAGCTCATTTCCTGTCGTCATTCATCAGTGGCAGGAACGGTACACCTTCCTTCCAAAAGAACTATGCTAGTTCGAACAAAGCTAATCATCAAAGCCAAGTATATAGAGGCTGGCCAGGTCGGTACACATGAAACAAGTTGCAAACCCCATCTCAGCTATGAAAATTACCATCTTCTTCAAGCAGAAATTACTCAACCCAATCTTCTTCTTGTTCGTCTAAGGAAAGATGAAGAAGAATAGCTCACAGGCAGATTGATTCCGTTATCAGTCCTCATAGAGGTAGTGCGTGCAGCGCGACCAGAAACATCGTTTGTTTGAGAAGATGATGGTGTTGGCAAAACTGTATTGATCTCTTCTCTAGAATCTGGAGGCTGCCCGTCTGATTGTAAAAAGGCAGAATTCCTAACAAGAGGACTCCTAGCGTCCATTGGTAAAAGCTGATTAGTATTTGGTAAAAGCTGATTAGTATTTTCAAAATTTTCAAATAATCTCTCCACGTTACTCAAAGCTCTTTCTGGTAACACTAGCGCATTCCACTGGGGCCTCTGGAGTTGACTGACACCTGTCCCTGCATTTTGCAGCTCTGAAGTATCAGACTGAAGACCCGAATTACCAATACCACCTAGCTCCCGTCTTTGATCCCCAGTTGCACCAATGCTAATCCTAATTCGCCTAATAGCTTCTGCAACCAGAAATTCATACTCGTTACGAGTCATGTGCTGCTGCCTAATACTCTCAACTCTCTTTGCTTTTGGCCTAGGTGGTATCTTCAAGCCAGACTCAGACTCGAACTCTAACATGCTGTGATTCCTTCCATTGCCATAAATAGGAATTACAGCGCTGTCAGATACCTCTCCCTTACAAACTGGACATTCTTTACAAGTTGAATCAACATAGGGTACTTGATAAAAGCACGGCCAACAAAACAAGTGCCCGCAACATGTCAAAATGGGCTCCCTTGCAGTGTCCAAGCATATATTACAATCAAAATAGCTACTGCTGTCACTCTCAACCATCTTGACCTCAGAACCCATCTCCAAAGCCTTTGCCACCAAATGAGAACTATCCCTTTTACATCCTCTTTCCCTCTCAGCAGTCCTGTCTAAGACATCACCAACACCTATGTCCCCTTCTACATTAACCATCTGATTGCCTGAATCAAGACGGATTGCCATGGAATTTCGCGCTTGCCGCCACCTCCTGCGGTATACAGAGCGATTAGTGACAGCTTCAAGCTGTCGCATCCTCTCCTCTATACTAAAATGAGGAGTATCCAACTCATCCAGAAA
>CAVNYN010207607.1:30397-56981 GCA_963692815.1 Nyctanthes arbor-tristis | reverse complement strand
ATGTTTTTACATCTTATAACATATAAGAAAATAGTGAGTTATAATCTTTATATTGATTTGAATTCTACTTTTCATTGTAAAAGTTTTCTAATGATTTGACCCACCATGGTAATCAATGAAATATGTTTATTAATACAATTTCTTGTGTTTATATATTTTCTTGAAAAACCTAGTTGTAATGTTTCTTTAAAAAAGGTTGATGACTTGTTAACTTATGAAATTATCTTTATCTATTAAACTCAGTAAGATAAGATAAATTGGATTGTTTCGCACGTCCCGTCTCCGTTATTTGAATAAAAGCTTCTGCTACAGAATTTGTAAATTTCCCTAAGATATTCGGAAATAATGAAAAGTTAACGGGGGCGTGACAGGTGTGTACCGATTGTATGATTGAAAAGCAACATCGAGATCCAATTCCAAGGAAAAGCAATAGGAGAGCTACATAAAAGCTTCAATTTGTTCATGCAGACGTTCGTAGACCTATATTACATGTTTCAAACAGTAAGAAAAAGTACATTATAAGCTTTATTGATGACTTTACTAGGAAAACTTGGACTTATTTCTTAGTAAAGAAATCTGAGGCTTTAATTACTTTCAGGCATTTCAAGAATTATGTGGAGAAGGAAACATGTAGTTATGTAAAATGTTTACGCACTGATTGTAGAGGAGAATTCACTTCACTTGAGTTTAATGAATTCTGCAAGAAGCATAGAATTAAAAGGCAGTTGACGACAATATACACTCCACAACAGAATGGAGTAGCTGAAAGAAGAAACTGGACTATTGTGAATATGGTTCGATGCATGCTCTCTGAGAAGAAGATTCCAAAGTTTTTCTAGCCAGAAGCTGTTAATTAGACAACATATATTCTCAACAGAAGTCCAACACTAGCAGTGAAAAATATGACGCCTCAAGAAGCTTGGAGCGGACCTCGGTTGAACACTTAAAGGTCTTTGGATGTGTAGTACATATACATGTACCGGATGTAAAAAAGAACCAATTT
Source organism: Nyctanthes arbor-tristis (assembly GCA_963692815.1). Lineage (NCBI taxonomy): Eukaryota > Viridiplantae > Streptophyta > Magnoliopsida > Lamiales > Oleaceae > Nyctanthes > Nyctanthes arbor-tristis. The sequence continues at coordinate 55,978 of CAVNYN010207607.1, read as the reverse complement.
GAAGGATAAGAGCTTCATTTGTGTACTTTTGGAGGTAAGTGAGGAGTCTAAAGCATATAGACTCTATGATCCTGTAGCTAAAAAAATTGTTATTAGTAGGGATGTTGTGTTCGATTAAGATAAGTCGTGGAATTGGGATAAAAGCTATGAAGAGCAACTGTTAGCTGATTTAGAATGGAGTGATGATGGGACTAGTGTTGTTGATGATGAAGAAAAGAGTGAAGATGTGAGTGCAAAAATTGAAGAGGCAGTGACCAATTTTCCAAGTCTTGAAAATGAAAGCATGTCATCTAGTTCTGATGAACAAAGAATTCAAAGAACTCCAGTCTAGATGGGAGATTATGTAAGTGGTGAAGGTCTTTCAGAAGAAGAATATGAGGCAAATATAGCAATGGAGACCTCAACTGATCCTATCCACTTTGAAGAAGCAGTGAAACATGAAAAATCGAGGGCAACTATGGATTCTGAAATGGAGGCTATAAAAAAGAACACTTGGCAGCTTACAGAATTACCAGCTGGTGCAAAGAAAATTGGCTTAAATGGGTCTACAAAACCAAGCTAAAGGAGACAGGAGAAGTGAACAAGTACAAGGCTCGATTGGTGGCAAAGAGATATGTACAACTGCAGGGAATTGATTATAATGAGGTGTTTACACATGTTGCAAGAATGGATACAGTAAGGATGATTTTAGCTTTTACAGCACAAAAATGATGGACAATTTATCAGCTTGATGTAAAATCTGCTTTTCTCCATGGAGAATTAAGTGAAGAAATGTACGTAGAGTAGCCTAAAGGTTATGTCCAGAAAGATAATCCTCAGAAAGTCTACAAATTAAAGAAGGCCCTATATGGGCTTAAACAAGCTCCACGAGCTTGGTTTAGTCAAATTGAAACTCACTTCTTAAAAGAAGGTTTCAAAGTTGCCATAGTGAATCCACCTTATTCACCAAGATAAACAGAGAAGGTAAAATTCTAATTGTCAGTTTATATGTGGATGATTCAATCTTTACTGGCAATGATCAATTAATGTTTGATGAGTTTAAGAAATCCATGGTACGTGAGTTTGATATGACGGATTTGGGGATGATGAGATATTTTCTTAGAGTCGAAGTGTTGTAGGGATCTAATGGAATTTACATCAGCCAAAGGAAGTATGCCATGGAGGTATTGAGAAGATTTGGAATGGATGATTGTAATGCAGTTTGCAATCCTATTGTTGCAGGTCTTAAAATTGTTAAAGATGAAAATGGAATTAGAATAGATGATACATATTTCAAGCGGATTGTGGAAAGCCTAATGTACTTGACATCAACTAGGCCTGACTTGATGTTCATAGTAAGTCTTATTAGTAGATACATGGAAAAACCAACTGAATTGCATTTACAGGCTGCCAAAAGAGCTCTGAGGTACTTAAGAGGAATCACTGGTTTTGGGATTTTCTACAAGAAGGGAGGGAGTAAGAATTCGGTTGGTTATTCTGATAGTGATTATGCAAGTGACTTAGAGGATCGAAAGAGAACATCAAGTTATGTGTTTATATTTGGTTCAGGAGTTGTTGTTTGGTCTTCAAAAAAAAAAAAAAAATAGTCACTCTCTCAACAATAGAGGTTGAGTTTGTGGTTGCTGCCTCTTGCGCTAGTCAAGCTATTTGGATGGGGAGGATCTTGGAAAGATTGAGTCAATCGCAGAATCAATGTACAACCATTTTTTGTGACAACAGTTCCACAATTAACCTGTCAAGAATCCCTGTATTACATGGGTGCAGCAAGCATATTGATGTCTGTTTCACTTCTTGCGTGATCTCGCAAGAGAAGGGACTATTGAATTAATTTATTGTGGCACACAAGAGCAGCTAGCAGACATCATGACCAAAGCACTTAAGCTGGATGCATTTCAGAAGCTTCGACATCAGTTGGGAGTGTGCCAAGTTCCAGAAGTAAACTAGTTGTATATATCAGACAACAAGTTTAATGGAGGGATTGAAAGGATAAAGAGTTTATTTTCCTATTAGGATTTTCTTTCAATTTCAATAAATCTTATTAGGATAGGGTTAGTATTTGACCTATTCTTTATCATGTGGATTAGTATTTGACTTGTTCTTTATGCATTCTTTGATTTCTGTTAGGTTGTAAAGGCTCTATATAGCCAAGTCTATCCATTGAATAATATGAACTCAGTGATTTACTTTTAGTTCTCATTCTTATTCTTAACACGATGAGCCCATTGCTAATAAAGGTGATATTGATACTAAAGGCGAAGATATCGGCATGTTTCCCTTTGGCGGATGAACAAGATTGCTTCCCACAATATTTCAAACTCGTTGTACTGTTAAGATTAATACTATTGTGGCGTTTGTGAGTGTGTTTGTGTGTCTTTCGTGTGTGCTTTACGGTTGTGATGCATCGATCAATAATTGAGGGTGTATACCCTTGTCTCCCTTGTAATAACTCCATCATTGAGCTTTCACGTCATTTGTTTAGAGACTAGTGGGACATACATGCGTAGCACACAAAGTTGCCCGTCATTATACCTTTACTTTGTGCAAAGTTAGGCAAACTAATGGTCTAAAATAAGCAAAATAAATTAGTCCTATAATTGGATTCACAACCTATAAGTGGAGCATATAGGTAATATATGGAACTGGAAAAACCAATGCATTGTTAATCTAAAAACCCATACATCATATCTAATTGTCTATACACGATCACGAAAACAAATATTTACAAGCCATAAACCTTAGAGTTTTCTCGTATTCAATACCATACTTGGATGGTGGAAAGCCTTCGTCGATTGACTCTTTGGAAACCTTCTACGTCTTCTTGCAATTAAGCATTATCATGCCCAATGAGTTATGGCAACCTTTTTCATCTTCTTGCAATTGGAGCATTATCATGCCCAATGACTTAATACATATCATGACCTGATCAACTATAGCCTCCATGATAAGCAATTTCAAAGTCTTATCTAACCTTCCTCAGGAGAAATCTGCAAACGAGACAGGGAACAAGATCTGAGCAAGTGGACTAAGACTTGAACATTTTATTTCTCGCATAAAAGTTGTGGCCCATCTATCAAAATTTCTCAACAGATAAAATAGAGATCTAAAATTCACAATGATAATAAAGAATGGAAGCAAACAGTCCTTAAGCACATAGCTTCTCATAATATTTTATTGTAACTTTAAAACTCCTAACTACAGAACATATTCAAATCCCAAGTCACTTATTTTAAAAATGTCACTAATTTTGTAGTATAATTTCAAATAAAATCCTTGAAGTTTATGCAAGTCTCTTAATTGCCATATTAGTAAGCTATAAGTCACTATTTTCATTATGTGGCAGGACCCATCTAGAAAATGCATTTTCAAAAATTCCAACGTGATTATAAATTGCTGCTACCGTGGGACTTGGTAACTAAGAACATTGTCCCATCAAGTTCTCCTATCTCGATGGAATAAGGTATGGAAAAGCAAAGCCCCTCCAAAGATGAAAATTTTGTTCTTCCAACCAATAGTTGATTATGCCTAAAAGGCATCTCTCATATGGATGGTTATGGTTTCTACAGTGAGGAAGAGACAACAAATGAAGCTACACCATGATTTATCAAGTTCAAAAGGTAAATGAGTAGATACAAACAACAGATTACATACTGACAACAAATACCCAGTTACGGAAAGATCTTAGATTATTGTTTCAACAAAAGTAGCATCAGTACATCCCTTAGCCAATAGTAAATTAATAAGTTCTACTAACATCAAACAACAACAAATATGAGCATGAAACATTATAAGTATCATCACAAGTTGGCTTACCCATAAACACGATCAACTTTACATATCTTTGCAGCATTATTTCCTCTGCATTGCACCACATTCTTTTCTATGTTATTCTGTTACAATAAGTACTTAAAGGGAAAAAATATAACTAAGCAAGTTAATATTTTGCTTTGTACAAATTCCAAAGAATAAACAGTAGCAAATGACATTCACATAATAGTTTGCTATTGTAAAGCGATAATCTTCGCCCAACTACAATCCCTTTCATCTGCAACCTCTTTAACCATTATTATTGAATGAAATAAAATAAAATTGAATCAGTAACTTTTAAAATGATAGTTTTCACTTTCTTGGTAACATACATACTTGAATGATTTACTTATGTGCTCACACAAAACACGAACATGATGATAGATAGCTTAACCAACTGATGTACATGATGGTATCCTGACAGGCAACATCTGTGATTTTTATTTGTTAATGGATAACAAGAGCTCATAATATCACTACAAGTTACCCATATTTTATATGGTTATCTGCATTAACTATGCTAACTTTGTGTAAAACATATTTAATCCTAGTCCTTTGCATGAAATTGGTATAATCATTGTTGAATGACCTAAATGACACATACTTGCCAAAAAGATATATGTGGAGCAATGGGAACTGTAATTCTGCCACAACATAATCCCAATGCAGTATTTGAAAGTCAAATGGAAAAAGAAAGTTATTCCCTCACTTTGATTTATTTACCGATTAAGAGGTTGATTATCAAACAGGCTATAGCTTGAACAAATACAACTATAGGGCATTTGAATATGATTAATATTCGACGCTTAAATCCTGAATTCTATAATGATTAATATATAAAAAGATGGCTGACATTCTTCGATAGGGATTGGTAATGATGGAAAACCATTTAAGAGAACTTTATCTGTTAAAAAGTCAGGAACTTGGATTTCAGAAATGAACCAGAGAAGAGCAAGCATCAACTAACTTCAGTGCTGTTCTTTTATCTTTTTCCCTACCAAAGTGATATTTTTTCATTTTTTTCCTTTTCTTATCTTTATTTGATCATGCAGTTGAAGCTTGAGAATTTCTTTTTTCAATAACTACAATATGATTACTCAAAAGAATAAAATATTAGAATTAACCTCATGGCTTCCTTTATAATCCTCTATACAAGTAATTTTTAGTCCTTTCCTCAAATTTGTTCAAGGGAGCATTCTTGCAACTAAAGTAACCAACTATAAGAAATCCTAGATTATATATATATATATATATATATATATTCAATCAGTGGTGCAAAAGAAAAAAAGAATACAAATTCTAGCTAACTCACCAGTAATAAAACTTTTGATAACTTAATCTGATCATAAAGTAGAAGGTTGATCTTTATCTTTAGAAAACAATAGTTCATAATCCAACCCATGCGATCTCCTATACTATCACAAGTATCAAATGTAAATGAGCTGCCTACAAGGTAAAATATATTTTCTTGAGCATTAGAGCAAAGGGAAGAAAAGTAGAAATCAGAATCATTTGTAAGAACAGGAAGAATCATAAAAAAGATATACAATAAATCAGAGACGAGAATATAACGTTGATAACCTCTTCTATAAAAGTCAATGCTTTGGATGAAAAGCAAGGATCCTTTCTAACAAGTATAAAGAAAGGTATTCAGCACTTGGAAAATTCTATGATAAAAGAATGGACCTTTTACTTCGTAAACAGCTCAAACATCTTTGAGTTTTTCAACTCGTATCTACCATATGAATTAATTCTATGATTATTAGGGTCGCCTGTGCCATCATACTCTTTCATCAGGGGATACGTGAAGTTATCTGGAAGAGGAAAGGAGTGCACTACTGTCGTGAATGTAGACTTTCTACTGAAGAAGGTCGCGGTAACTGCCCTTTGTCTATGCCCTTCAGCTATTCCTTGCTGAATGATCTGAGTGACGGCTTCCATAGACATCATCACATTCTCACCAACCTTTGCTTGTTGTATGTTATTCCCAGAGGGCCGTGTCACCGAGGTCAGGATATCCCTTGGGACGGACCTGCACCATCGTCCCGTCCTCTCTTATGGCCCGCTAAGGGACTCGGTACAAATCCAGAAGTCGGGGCGGTCCTCTGAAGGAGCTGCCGCAGTTCATCGACCTGTCGTTGCAAATGTTCTACAGTGAACCCAGGAGGGGGTTGAGGTTCATTGGGTGGTATCTGTTCGGCTTCTAGTGGAGGGTCGGTTGTATTCGGAGGTCCAGACATGGTCGGTGGTAGCCTTCGAGCTGCCCCTTCACTTTCCAAACGTAATATGCTATTGGAGGTGGTAACCATGCAAGCAAAGGGTTCCCACAGAAGGCGCCAAATGACGAAGTCGGATTCGCCCTGATTAAAAAATCTGGCAAGAACTCCCGTTGTAATTCCTTTGACCTGCAAAAGAAGGCAAGGAGGCGGACCTCCGAAGCCCCCTCTGGTGTGAGAGTAATTAAGGGATGTCTAAAAGGGAATAATTGTGGACTGTAAAGCTGAGTAAAAGATATCTTGGACAATGTGCACGTGAATAGTAAATATTTATAGGCAGAATATAGCTGGGCCCCTTAATGGGCTCCGCATAAAAGGTAAATGGACTATGGCCCCTCTTGACCGGAATTACCATTGTCATGAACATAATTGGGCCCATGAAGGCCCAATGGGGAGTTGTGGCTCTTCCAAACGCGATGTCACATGTATAGAAGATTGACATACATTTGATACCACTGAACCGGTATCCATTTTGGATCCGACCTTCTTGATTATGACCGTATTTTCTGTCCTATTGGCACGTCAAGTGAGTTAAAAATGAGTACGTATAAGAAATGTTGAATTATAATTTGTTCCAATTACAATCGTATGAGGTCTTATATCTCACAAAAGTTTACATAACTTTTGCGGCCGTTATAACTATAATTAAGAGGTGGTGATTCTGAAGACCATTTAATTTAATAAGTATTGTTTTTATTGATGGTAGCAGCGTAGTTCGGTCGAAGTCGATACTCAGCTCAAGCTTTTTTGGTTTGGGCCGATCAAGCCATCACATGGTTGAGTTGGAATTTACGATTGCCAAATGACCCTTATCAGGTGAACTGTGAATACGTTTCTACTTTGTGCACATTGTTTATCCGTTATAATATGTAAAATCTCTAATCTTCACAAATTTTCTCCTTCTCTCAATCATCTCGACTCGTCTTTCTTCTTAGACCATAACAAATTTCTGACCATAGTGATTCCTTTGAAATCAGGCACTCCAAGATAAGGGATCTCGAGCCTTTGAATATTAGAGGTCTGATCGATGAAGCTGTCTGAGGCGGAGGCTTACAATGGACACTCATCCTCCCTAAGCTTGAACACAAAAGAAGTGCAAGATTCTGAGGATCACAATGAAAGAATGACAAAGGCATCTTTCGGAAATGAAGAGTAGTGCCACCGCCAAATGTGATCATCAATCTCACTTTGCAATTTACATATACAGTGATATTAAAATGATAATCTGTTTAGTATAAAAATATTATATTTAACTCAATATATCATCCAATGATACTGTATTGTATTGCCACATAAACTAGTAGTAATTATCAATGACGATAATGGGGAAATTCAGAACAAATATTCCATTTGTGTATTTATAATTGCTTTTTCCACTTATTTTTGTTGTTAGAAGTAAATGTTTTTTCCCCTTTTTTTGAGTACGGCAAGTCTTCTCTCTCCGGAGTATTTTAACACAAGTCTTTAGTTAGCATGACAACACCGACATCGACATCTAAATGGGTTTCCAACTTAGGATTTAATTCTCCTCCTCAAACTTCCCCTTTAATGCAAATCATAATACCTCTGCCCCATTCAGACAAGCTTGCCTTAATTTTAACATGGTTGGAAAAGTTATTACTATTAAGGACAATAAATTACAAGTCTAGGATTGGTTGGTTCCAAGTCTAAGAATGCACATTAATTAAACAAAATATGAAAATTTAAAATATCGCTCTATCTTCGCAGGTCTGAGGGAGTACTTTTCATGAACATGATATATCAATTGCGATTTGCCGCAAAGTTAGAAATAATTAACAACCTAATGAAAACTTAAGGAAAAGAAAACAATAAATAATAGTCCTGATGTAGTACTGTATGGTATAACATCATATGTTGTCATATAACTATGTGACGTGTGTCGAGACACAACACATATGAAACCACAATCATGTGGTGTGTTTTGATACAAGTCACGTGGTCATATGACATTCATACTATACCATACATGCGATGTTAGATCATTTTTATAATACAATAAAATTAAATAATGTTATATATCTGCATTTCATGTGACGTTAAGAGATATATGATTTGTTTAGACATATATATTAATATTACTTAATGTCAACTAATAATCAACTGTAATAATGATAAATAACATTAATTAAAGTCATAAGCCACATAAAATTTGTGTTAACTGTTCCTTATTTGTGCACGTTGGTAAGCAGACTTGTGGGACTCATCTATATATAGCGTTTATCTGATTGTGCTATTCATGCAATATATCCAAGTGAGTTATGCTGTAATCGGTGTATGGATACGTAATATTTTTACACAATATTTTACGCAATGACACTAAAATAAAATATTTATTTTATCAAGCATCACGTCCCGTACAACGTTAATAAATTAATTTCTCATAATTTTGACGCATGTCATTGTTTACATAACTATAATAAAATAATACTACGTCTTCCCCATCGGAACTAAAGAATATCATAATTACCATAGAAAATTAAGGAATATATACTTGAGATCCGAAACAATTTCCGTTGGCCCAAGGTCCGCCCACGGTGTACCTCAAACCACGGTCCATCAAAACGTTGTCGACCCGAAACAGCACCCCAGATTGCGCACCCAAGCACAATTTAGCAAAACCGCTGCTATCGTACGCCCTTCTAACGTATAAAAGTTCTCGATCCTTCTAGCGCCGTCCTCCACAAATCCACAGCATCACTTTACATTGCTTTACACTTCGCGTTTCTCTCCGGTCACTCCTCGATTTTTCAAATATTGCATTGTAAGTTCAATAAACTTTTATCCATTCTCAGTTATTCTCATATTTGTTTTTCGATCTGATTCTGGGATTTGATTGTGTAGTTTTTGCGTATTGGTACGCAGGAAATGGCGACAAAGAAGAGCGTTGGATCACTGAAGGAAGCGGATCTGAAGGGGAAGAGAGTGTTTGTTAGGGTGGATCTGAACGTTCCGTTGGATGATAACTTCAACATCACTGACGATACCAGAGTCAGAGCCGCCGTCCCCACCATCAAATACTTGATCGGCTATGGCTCAAAAGTTATCCTCTCGTCTCACCTTGTAAGTTTCCATATTTCCGTCCAAAGTTAAACGTATCATTTTTAGCTATGATCCTTAGATGATATATGTACGTGTTGACTAAGTACCGATGTTTAGATCTACTCGATCAAATGGAGATAGTTATGATTAGTTATTAAACGTTCTCTTCCGGGCAGTTTGATCTGTGGTACGGATAGTTATGATTAGTTTTTAAACGTCCTCTTCCGGGCAGTTTGATCTGTGGTACGCGTCCTTTGTATTCTTTTGGATTGTGATGTCCTTTCCATTGATTTTGGGTTTCTTGTTATCTATACTTGTAAGTGTAGGATAATATTGTATTTGTGTTGCATAACTTTTTTATTTAAGCCGATATTAAGCCTTTGGATGGTATTCTAAGTCTATTCTGTTGCTATGCTTTGCTCTGGCTGAAAGATTGTTCTTGGGGTACAAATATAGGATGCTAAATATTTCCCTTTTGCAATTTCTCGATGCAAAATTCTAGCATTCTCAAGGTCACAATGTCGTTCTTATGACAAATTTAATAAAAAACTACGCAGGAATGTATAGATTTTGTGATAATGTAGTTAGTATGTTGGAGTATGGTGTTTAACTTGTTTCTTCTAAGATTGTGCTGCAATTTGGTTTTGCCGATCTCTTTGTTTTGGATGATTGCTAGTTGGTCTGCGGCACAGCCGACTTCTATATCTGTTTAGTTTGGATAATTTGCTAGTTGTTTCTCATCTGTTTATTTCATCTTTCAGTTATATTTGTTTGTGCATCTCTCCTTCCACTATCATATTTGTTGATTACATTTTCCTGAGTGTATGATTTTATTGTTTGAATTCTGTGTTTTAGGGGCGCCCAAAAGGGGTCACACCAAAGTATAGTTTGAAGCCTCTTGTGCCTCGGCTATCTGAACTACTTGGAGTTGAGGTTGGTGGTCCTGTTTTAAATGTCATTTACTTTTAATGTTTTCAAGTCGAACGATCAATTTGTTCTTAGAGATGGCTCTTTGCTCATATTCTCTCTGCATTCTCAACAGGTCAAGATGGCTAACGACTGCATTGGTGATGAAGTTGTGAAGTTGGTTAGTGAACTTCCGGAAGGAGGTGTTCTCCTCTTGGAAAATGTTAGATTTTACAAAGAAGAGGAAAAGAATGACCCTGAGTTTGCAAAGAAGCTTGCATCCCTCGCGGACTTATATGTTAATGATGCATTCGGAACTGCACATAGAGCCCATGCTTCAACAGAGGGAGTGGCTAAGTACTTGAAACCTTCTGTTGCTGGTTTCCTTATGCAGAAGGTTAATATTTTGATTTGCCTTTATGCATTCTATAATTTCATGAAAATGTAATTATTGTGCTTGAGATGCTAGTCCCATACATTTTCTAGCATAGAGCTGATATCAGCATCCTTGAACAAGGATCTCTTAAAAGTTCACTTTTGATCCTTACCTGTGTCTCAGGAGCTTGACTATTTGGTTGGGGCAGTTGCCAACCCGAAGAAGCCGTTTGCTGCAATTGTTGGTGGCTCAAAGGTATCCACTAAAATTGGTGTTATGGAGTCACTACTAGGGAAGGTTGACCTTCTCTTGCTGGGTGGAGGAATGATCTTTACTTTCTACAAAGCCCAAGGACATGCTGTGGGATCTTCACTAGTTGAGGAGGACAGGCTTGATCTTGCAACTTCACTAATGGAGAAGGCCAAGTCTAAGGGGGTATCTTTATTGCTACCTACTGATGTGGTTGCCGCTGACAAGTTTGCTGCTGATGCTAATAGCAAGGTAGAGTTCTGCTCAAATATTTTTTGTCATTCCAAACTACTGAATTTGATAATACTCCTTTGTTTAAATATGCATGTTGAATATTCTACAAATGCCAAATGTGATTGCAGTTTATCATATACTAATTCAAGTTGCACGAGTATATGATGATTGAAAATTCACATTGATGTTTGGCAGGTTGTTCCAGCATCTGGAATCCCTGAGGGCTGGATGGGGTTAGACATTGGACCTGACTCTATCAAAACATTTTGCGAAGCTTTGGATACTACCAAAACCATCATTTGGAATGGACCAATGGGTGTGTTTGAATTTGATAAGTTTGCTGCAGGAACCGAGGTACTTGATGACAGGGTGGCATTGTACACGGATTTTCACCCATTCATGAACAAATTGCTTGGATATTTTAAACTGAGTTTGCATGCGTCTTTGATTATTTCAGGCTATAGCCAAGAAATTGGCAGAACTTAGTGGTAAGGAAGTGACAACAATTATTGGAGGAGGTGACTCTGTTGCTGCGGTTGAGAAGGTTGGGCTGGCTGACAAGATGAGCCACATCTCAACTGGAGGTGGTGCCAGCTTGGAACTTCTCGAGGGGAAGCAGCTACCAGGAGTGCTTGCACTCGATGATGCTTAGGCCCTTTCTTTGCTTGTTTCAACTTGTCCATTCTCTCTAGTTGTCATATCTGGTGTTTTACCAGAGCGGACGCATATTAACTGCTAGAATTGTCATAGAGGTGCAGATCAAATTTGAATAATCAGCACTCTGCTTGCTTATTCACTCCTGAGGGTTCAGGGGCAAAATGAAAAATACGTTGTTTTGAAGAATGATATTACGGTTTTTGTAAGTTGACGGGTTTTTCTTTTTAAGCCTCTAGTTTTATGTAAACTAGATGATGAAGGAAGCTTGTTAAATGTTCTATATTTGTTAAGGTCTCTCAATTGGTAACACAGACACTTTATGACTGGGAATAAATAATGAAACAACATTTCATACCTTAATCGACGGGAGGGCATATAATTTTACTTGGGAAGGGTTCTTAGAATTATTGTATGACATACCTTAATTGATTGCATAAAAACTTCAAATTCTCGTGACATTTTTTATTGGTATAAAAATAGAAAAAATTGTTTTAGAAGAAAAATGCATGAAAAATCAAACGTTGTACTTGAAAATTCTTGAGCGAAAAATCAAAGTGCCTAAAGATAGTGGCTTTTTTTTTGGATTAATTACATTTAGCGTTCTTAATCTTTCAAGTTTGTTGAGATTACGTCTCTAACTTTTATTTTTAATTGTGGAGGTCTCTAATTTTTTAAAAGTGTTACACTTGAAATTCCTTTAATAATTCCCATCCATTTCCACCCTAAAAGTTAGGGGTATTATTATAAAATACAAAAATAAATATTTTAATATTTAAAAAAAAGCGGGGTAGCCCAACGGCTGCCGGAAATCACTTTCCGGCAGCACGGGGGAGACTCCCCTTTTTTGGCGAGAAATGGTAGTTTGGAAATCGTTAGAGGGATTTCAAGTGTGATACTTTTGAAAGATTAGGGGCTCTCACAGCTTCAACAAATCCGTAACGATGGCTTCTGTGCGATTCCGTTCCAATTCATACATCTTGTTCTCCCAGAAAATTAAGGAGTTGCAAACGAAGTTCAAATTCTTGTTCACCGCACCGCCATTTTTACTGTCAAAGTTACGGCCAGTCCCTATAAAAGCGTCACTCTTTTCTTATTCAGTAGCACAAAACGATGTCGTTACATCTGCGCCTGAAGATCCCTCCTCTAATTCGACTTCCAGATACATTAACTTCCCATTTTCAGGTTCGTTCCTTTTCTTTCCAGTTACTTAAGCAAGGTGGCATAGTTTTTTCTTTTTTTCCTTTTTTTTTTTTGGCCCCCTTCGAGCCGACCGACAGCTAAATGCTACTTGCTTTTCTGATTTGAGGTAGTTAAATTAATGGATTATGCAGGGTTAGAGGAGGTAATGACAGGATATATACTAGGCAAAAAGAAGGCTACTGAAGTTGTTCACTCGTAGGTATTAACACTCTTGTTTGATGGCTGGTGTTGTTAACTTAACTAGTGGTGCCACCGGCGGGAAGACACCGTATTGCTTTACTACTTCCGTTGTACATCATATATGACTCTTATATTAAATGGCAAGATAAGTGAGAATGGAAAATGTTTTTCCTTCCCAAAATTTTCGCATGTTTCATATGACATTGCTTCTGTGTTTAGCATCAATTAACTAAAACCTTCCCCCAAATCCACAAAGTTTTCCAATTTTTTCATATTTATGCAACCAATATCAAAGATAAGAACCCCCCCAAAAATGAAAATAAAGAATACTTTTACATAAACAAAGAAAGAAGACCACTTAATAATTCATTCTTTATAAAATGAATAAAAAGAATTTAAACTTTTACACAAAGAAACCCTCTACAATACACACACACACACACACACACAACAAAGAAAAAAAAACTCTGGATTCTAGGAGGGAAAATAATTTATTTAACATGGGAGAAGATTGCACATGAATACACTTATCCACAACTCATTCAATACAGTTAAATTCAATGTCAAAAACTATTTATGTTCTACCGAGAGAATATACTAAAATTATATTGTTCAAATGTTGTACATTCCCTGGAGACTTGGAAGTGGCAACACTCTTTTTCTTTCCTCTTTGTTGTGCCCGCTTCAATTTTCTCCCTTGACTCTTCCCATGTTTCTATCCGAGAATTGCATTTGACACTGGAATGTCGTACTCTTGGCCTTAAGCAGTGTGCACTGCCGTGTGAGATTGTTGCTGCTTTTCTAATGATCCCTAACGGATCATTAGAATTAACACTAACGTTCCCCAATTCTACCATCCAACTTCTCAATGATCCCTAATAGAATGAATCTAACCTATTGGCAAAAAGGATAATACAGATACTCAAAATGGAGAATCAGAATACAGGTGCTCAAAAAAATTACACATGGCCATTAGATTCAATGACCTAATAAAGCAACGAAAATAAGGAATTGCAAGCAAAATAATTAGTTTCATATGAGAATGAAAAAAACTAACCATTGTTGAATCGAAAAAACAATTGAAGACCTCACTGCTGGACCTAGAAATTTTGCTCCATGGTTCCCAACAAATGGGTATCATCCGCAAGAGCATAAATTGGAAGTTACAACAACATTTAATGACCTGAAGTCCGCCCGCCCCCGCGGGGGGGGGGGGGGAGGGGATGAATCATAAAATATGTTTTGGATGGAAAATTTGAAAACAACAATTAAGCAAAAATTAAAATCTGAAAACAATGATTCCAGTGAAGATAAACACTCACCATCACTGGAAGGACTAATTGATGTAGGAGCTGGCCTAATTCCTTGTCTGGAACCATATTGAATTAGCAACATAAATACAAATCCGAAATGAAGAAAGTAAACGACGTGACAGAAAGATGAGTGTGTGGCAACCTATTCCTGTCGATTTAAGCAAATAACACAACTACTTTATTAGAATTTAGTCTTCTTAACTTCAGTTTTTTCAGGAGATTAAGCCAAAGACCGGGTGTCATGTGATGCCATTAATTTCACAATTACTACTAAAAGATATTCACACTTTATGTTAGACTACTAATTATATAATTAACATGAGAGGCTAACTAAAGTGTAGGTCAACAGTACTAATTCTCTCTGCCATTAACGGCATGCATAAAATATTAATGTTTAAATACACATCTACTGGTAGATACGTCATGTGCTAATCATTGGTGTATTTTTCTCTTCAGAACAAACAAAGAAATAAAAAACTCAACTACCTTCGTGAATTATCTTAATTAAAAGCTTAGCATGTCAGAGATACAAATATATTTAGTGATGTTGTGAAATTGGGATATATATATATATATATATATCCCAATTTAGCATATCAGAGATATGATGAATTTAAAAAATTTTAATTTTTAAGGAAAAATGAGATCTTTGAGTTCATCCACGACCCAGTAATGTAATGCAATATAAGAACATAAATAAATGATAGTTTAACATGCATTTTCCAAACTAATGTAAGTCAAAATCCAAATGCTTCTTAACTGCAACCACCTTTATCAAATGTTACATATCCTCGGGAATTTCCGGTGCAAGACCATAGCCTTGAGAACATGTAAAAAAAAATATATATATATATATATATACACTCACAAAAATCTACCTATTACCAGAGTGTGTGTGTGTGTGTGTTTGTTAACATAGGATAATTAAAACAATATACGCCATGTCCGGCAAAAAATTATAAACCAGAAACAAAAAGAAAAAATGGATACCAGAAACAAAAAGAAAAAATGGATTAACTCAACTACTTTTCAATAAGAATAATTTGAATGACAAAGCAATACACATTTGACAAACTAACTTCAGACTTCACACTA
Organism: Nyctanthes arbor-tristis; assembly: GCA_963692815.1. Lineage (NCBI taxonomy): Eukaryota > Viridiplantae > Streptophyta > Magnoliopsida > Lamiales > Oleaceae > Nyctanthes > Nyctanthes arbor-tristis. The sequence continues at coordinate 40,628 of CAVNYN010207607.1, read as the reverse complement.
CAAATACCAAATACCATGCTAAACATGCATGTTCAAAATTATTCAAAATTTGATATGATGACTGAAATATAAAGGCTATAAAAAACAGTTGGATACGTATAGTTAATCAAATACTATGTTCAAAAATAAAACAAAGAAACTCTTCTTAGAAATAATTCAAAGCTAAATTAATTAAATCAATTAACAAAAGGAATTAAAACAAATCAATCAAATAATGATATGCCACAAAAAATACATAAAGGCATGAATTGAGGAAAAAGATAAATGAGAAGATTAGGATCGAAAAGATGAAAGAAAGATGTACTGATCTACAAAACCATGTATCAGAAAAATGTGTAGAATAACAGAGGCAAAAATGTATAACATAACAATAAATTTGCCCACAATTCCTTATAGCAATGAACAAAAGTGGGTAAAATAAAATGCATTCAGAAGAATAACACTTCATGGCAAATCAATTTCACATTTCAATATCTCGTTAAATTAATACTTTATTCCAAAAGGAAAATCAAAAGAAATAACACAATTCATAAATTAATTATTACAACAAGAGCAGGTTCTTTTGACTACCTGGAAAAATCCACATTCTTTACTGCAAGTTTTGGCCCCCTATTCATCATCAAGCTTTGAAAGATCAACAACTGGAAGAAAGCCCACAAAAGTGAACACATATGCTTCTAATTTCATTTTGCCAACCTGCAAGGTGAATGCATAAAAGATTAAACGAAGTCAAAACACACTCCATAAAAGATTGTTAAAATTAGAGAATGTAAAATCAGAAGAAAATGCACTCACAAATAGAACCTATCTTTGCAGAAAAATTTTGAAGAGGAAAGTTAACTGTGAAAATTTTGAACCATGAGAGTATTGAAGACGAACTCAGCCATCTGTCACGCCCCGCATGTGGCATGTCGGTTGAGGCTACCCGCAGGTGAGGCCGAGATGCACGAGGGGGTGCATGAGACGGCAGCGAGGGACGCACACGGGGCATGGCTGAATGAGGACCTGGTGTGAACGGCGCGCGCGGTAGTGGACGTGCGTGCATGGCCGAGAGGGTCGGCCACAAAGACAGCAGCACACGGGCAAGGCCAAAGTGCACAAGAGGTGCGGGATGGCATTGAGGAAGGCACAGGTGCTAGGCCGAGGCAGATCTGGACGGACCAGCGCCACACGGCAGGGGACATGTAGCAAGGCCGTGAGTAACGGCGCTGAGGACGGCAATGCGGAGCTGGCCGAATTGGACCAGAACGGTGTGGAACGTTCTGGGGTGGAACGACCCAGAAATTTGGCTAAGTGTTGGGGTCGAATTCTAAAGGTTTTCAGCCGTGGAGATGAGCGGTCAACAGTAACGGCTGGAGACGACGGTTGTACAACTGGCCATGCAAGTGGGCAGGCGACGGCTGTACAGCTGGGGCGTAAGTGGCCGAGGGGGCGGCCGTGCAGCTGGCCGTGTTGCTGGAACGGTCCAGAACGACGGCTGGCCGAGAGCTGGAACGACAGCTGGAACGTTGCCTGAAAGGCCCAGAACGACGGCTGCAAGTTGCTGGAACGACGGCTGGCCAGTCCAGAACGACGGCTGCACAAGTCAAGGACGACGGCTGTGCTATGGGGCACACAGCTGGGCTGAAATATGCTGGCAGGAGGCTGCCGACAGGCTGGAACGTGCTGGAAGACGGCTGGCAGGTGGGCTGCCATGCCACAAATAGATCCAGGCCTGACCCATGACGTTTTGTGTTTTTGTCTATAAATAGGGGTGAACCCCATTGTAAATATGGAGAGTGTGGTAAAGAGAATATGTAGAGAGAGGCTCCTAGTATGGAGTTGTATAAGTGAGGATAGGAGAGTTAGCGAGGTACAAGAAAGAGTGAAACACTCGTCCGAGGTGGAGTGTCGTTCTTGTAAACGTTGTGTTATTGTAGTGTTAATAAAACGTTCTAACGTTCTCCTAGTCCCGTTATACTTTACTCATTCTCATTCTCAACCATATTCGCAAGACGTTTGAGGCCTTTGACCTTGAACGGTTAGGGGGACGTGTGGGACGTCGGGTGCAGGCTGACTTAGCGCCGTTTCTGCGTGTGGCAGAACGCTAAGGCCGCACGAGTAGTGGACAACGTATAAGAGCCGTAAACCAACCCGTGACACATCGCTCAATAGAACTTTGTAATTTATGAAGGCCGTTATAATACATAGACACGCACACACATGATGCAATTTCATTATGTACATAGGATGCAATTTCATTATGTACATTTAAGGTTTTTGAATAAACAGAATTATAGCTAAAAAGTAAAAATACCTGTTGATGCCATAATTCTTAAGCCACAAAAATTTTTAAGCCAATACCTAACCTGCTGATGCCAAATTCTTCGCCTGGGGGAAGAGAATCTAAACCAAGTGGAGGGTGGATTCATTCTGGATATTGTAATCGCCAGTGTCCTTACATCCAGCAAAAATGAGTCTTTATTTTCCCGGTGAGGGACTTGACAACGATTTGCATATCGCCGCGAAGATGGAGGACCGAGTGAAGGGTTGACTCCTTCTGGATGTTATAGTCGGCCAATATACAACCAACCTCCAACTACTTCCCGGTGAAGATCAATCACTTAATCTCCCCTTAGTCTCACCCCTGCTAAAGCCCTAATTCAGAAAATAAATAGAAGAAGAAATGACGAAATCAGGGGAAGATGCTGCCGGAAAAGAATTGGGAAAAGAGGCTGGTGGAGAAGAATTACCTCTTTCGTGGGCTGCTAGAGAAGATTTGGGGCAGAAGACAACGGCGGACTGAGGGAATTGAAAGAGACGCAGAACATCTTTAACTGATCTAGTATTAGGGGGAGCAGGGAGAATAGTTATTATTATTTGACTTCCCAATGCACATATATCACACGCGCGAGATATAGCCAAAAAAAGTGGAAAAAATATATAATACATAAATATAAATAAAAAAAAGTATAGCAGCTGAGCTTGGGCGGGAAAACAAAGTAGGGCCCGTTCCATGCTCAGCTGTTTTAATATAGATATAGATATAGATTAGTAGATTAGTTATTTTCTCCTGTTGTGTCTTTGTGGTGGAAAAGGGTTGATCCTTTTCCCTTTTCTCGGCTGTAATGATCTTATATGGAATAAAAGTTAAAGTTTCATTTATTCTCTTGTAATATATAGACAATTCACTGTTGTGACATTATGATTTTCTGGCATATCAGAGTGTGGAAAAATGTTGTCCGGAAAGGGGATGTGGTGGTTGATGCCACTTGTGGAAATGGATATGATACCTTGGCAATGCTAAGACTAGTTGCTGATGAAACACAGAGAGGTCGCGTTTATGCAATGGATCTACAAAAAGTTGCATTCGAGAATACTTCTGCTTTGCTGGATAGATCAGTCAGTTCAGATGAGGTACTTCTAGAGTTGATGGTCATGAGACAGTTAAAATTTCTTCGTATTGTCCTCGTGTACAAAATTTCTGTTTCTCAAATGAGTTTCTGTTATTATTATTAACGTGTGGTGTTTAATGAGATGTTTTTGGCTATTGTGGCTACACAGAGAGGAATGGTAGAGCTGTATGCCCTTTGTCATGCTAAAATGGAGGAAATTGTTCCCAGTGGCACTGTATAAGGTAACTTTGTGATTATGAAACATTCGGTGATTGAGATGTCTGATTGTGAATCATTACATGCTTAGGACTAGTGGATCATGGAAGTATAAATTCTGACTTAAACTTTGAATTAGGATATGTTTGAAGTATATACGCTTGGATGTCTCGTAAATCATATATATACTAACTCCATCTTTGTCATCATTGTTTTTCTAGGTTAGTTGCATTCAACTTGGGCTACCTTCCAGGAGGTGACAAGAAAAACATACCTAAGTCGGAAACAACATTACTTGCATTGGAAGCAGCCAAAAGGATACTAGCACCTGGAGGACTCATTAGCATACTGGTCTATGTGAGCCATTCTTGTGGAAGGTAATGTAACCATGCATTGTGGTTCACATTTGGTTGCTGAAGTGCAATCTGGGCACGTTAACTTCGAACCAAGACATTCTATTGAACACTGAAGAAAGATTGTAGGCTTGTACACGTTCTTTTCACCGATTGACCTTAGAAACCAATAGAAAAACAAACTTCTAAATATATGTAGTATATGGATCTTGGTAGTTGTTCGGTTTGGTTCTTAATTGACACTCATATACCATTCTTCATCTTTACAGGGAGGAATATGAAAAACTGCAAGCCTTCGCTTCTGAATTACCAGTTGACAGTTGGGTCTGCTGCAAACTTCAAATGCTAAACCGGCCCCTAGCTCCTGTAGTTGTGCTTTTATCTAAGAAATGAGCATGTAATAGTTCATTGACATATTATACACTTTCAAAGATTATTTGCTACTTTCCTACCTGTATGTTTTATGCAAGACAAGACAACCTTCAGTATATATATATCCAAATCAAGATTCTGTTGTGTCTCCTAATGATTACTTGTGTACAAAATAGCATCCTATCCTGTCAGATAAATGAGTATCAACACACCAGAAAACTACCCTGCAGTAACAAAAGTAATGCTTTTTTGGCTGCGATTTGTTAGCAGGGCAAACCGAACTCCCAGTTTATGTCTGAATTCTAAACCTAGAAATAGAACAGCAAACCAGAAAAGTTCTAGGCTGTAGCCATCAAAACATTATTCCACTAAGCAACCAACTCAAGTACTCAAGGTCTTGTATCTGTAAAAGACTCGCTTCCTTTTGAAAATTCCATTGTCAATTGTGATCACGACCTTGCCAGGTTCGTTGTTTCTAAAAGAATTGCGAATGGAGTCGTCTTGCCAGCTTATCTTCTTTGACTTCTTCACGATCACAGTATAAGACCCTTGGTCTGTTGGCACAAACTCCTCTTTGTAAGTCACATCCCAACCTACTACAGTCAGGTCCCATATCAATGCATTTCCAACCTGTTCAGAAGCAAAGAAAGAAATAGTTCTACGCATGCATAACTTCACCCAGTTTATCAGGAAAATACACCAGAAGAAGCTGTATGGCAATTGATTTACCTCTGGGGCAGGAATTTCAATAGTTTCAGTTGTTCCAGCCCTAACAGTGATCTCAGAAGCAGGATCTTCGGTTGAAAAATCAGGGTCGTTCTCTTTTCTGAGTCCTCCATACTGTACAGGTATTTCTTCTGCACTAACATACCTGCAATCGAGCATATCATATCAGTTTCAGAAAGAAGCCTCCCAACAATGGTAGTTGGGAGGGAGGGAGGAAGGGGGAGAGAGAGAGAGGAACTTCGCTTACTTGACAAGTGTATCTGCAACCCTGGATGGACGACTGAAGATAAATTTTCTCTTGGTCCTCTGTGTTAAGAAGGGCGATAAGAGCGTGTTGAAGGCATAATACCAGAAAGGAACGTTGATGAAGATCTACATAGAACATATGAACACCATCAAAAAAGGTAAATCATTTCATCATTTTAGGAAAACAGATATATGGAAAAATAAATTCTTACGTTTCTTGAAACAAATTCAGGGTAATTGTCTTGCAGAATTTCCACAGCCCGTCTGGTGGCTTGCCGGAGATCCTTCCTTGAAGGTCCAGGGGTGTTCTTGAGGTCATTAATTTGGAGCAAGGAGGCGGCATCACCAGATTTGAAATCAACCTTCTGAATCTGCTTCTCCATCAACTGCAGCCTCCACCTCAAGAACCTCTCACGAGCAGCTTCCGTTCCAAAAGTCTTGTTGTACATTTCATCATTTGCAAACACCCCATAAACATTATAGCAAACTATATGGCCTTCTCGATCCATACCCCTCGTGTAGGCCATGCAGTCATATATATTCCCCAGATCTTCCTCCAAGATGGAATCAATCTTATTTTCCTTCCTCCACTTGAGTGTGTTCTTCAACATCTCAAAGGCATCACTGACCTTAAACTCCCTGGCTATCAAGAATTTCAAAAGCAAAACATCTGTGCCCTTATCTCCTTTGCTGGGCAACAATGGAACTCCCCACAGGGAAATATTCTCATCAACTTGTTCTTTAATTTCTTTAACTTCATCTGGTATTACTTCTTCGTCCTCCACTTTCAATTTCCCCTTGTCTATGGAAGTTCCTCCCTCGACATCAGTTTTCTCTTCATCTTTCTCTTGCTTTTCCTCCTGTTCTTTGTCTTTCACGGATTCTTCTCCCTCTTTTTTACTCGATTTTATCTTCCTCAATTCCTTCTTCTCTACAAACAACATGTTTGTCAAAATCGCCTCCTCAATCCTCGACCTCAGCTCTGTCAGTGCCTTTTTCTCAGACCCTTTCAGATCAGAAAATGACCCGTCATCCTCTTTTGCATCGGATGGTGATGAACACTCCCCTTTCTCGCTTTCATCATTCTTCCCCTTGGGACTGATCACCTCTGCCTTTGGACTGATGGCCTTCTCCTCCTTTGGACTGATGGCCATCTCCTCCTTCGGACTGATCACCTTCTCCTTTGGATTGATCACTTCTGCCTTCGGGCTGATTATCCTCTGCTTTGGACTGATCATCCTCTCCCTCGGACTAATCCCATCTGACTTTGGACTGATGACCGGACTCATCACCTTCTCCAACTCTTTCACCACTTCGGAAACCTTACCACCTCCAATCAAATCAACCCCCTTTTCTTCCACATGGCCAGAACGCTTGGACTCATCGACATCCCCTTTCACCAGATCTTTAATGGCTTCAGCAACCGTACCATTTTCAACCACAGGAACCTCCTTCTCGTCTACTTTCACCTCGTCAGATTTCTTCAAATCTTGGATTGCATGAGCAACCTTACCTTCTTCTACCACCACAACTGCCTGCTCCAGATTCTCTGTTTGCAGCGATTCTTGAGTGCCCTCGACCTGATTGTTTAACAGCTCCATGTTTTCCATTCCCTCGACAGCTATTTCTCTCACTTTGTGGATCCAGTAGTAGTGATGACGTAAAAATGGGGAAAAGAGACATAGAAGAAATAGAAAACCTCACACTTCTTGATGTTTTCTTCCTGAATTTGCTCCTTTGTTTTCTCTCCTCCTTGGCTTGTGTGTGATCAATATAAAACACAGGCGTGACGGTTAAATAACGGCTTTTTGAAATGTTTTTAAGGCTTAAACTGATGTTTTTAACATCGTCAATGCTCACTAACGGTTATTAATTGTATTGGTTAATTTTTCCCCCTTTTTTTGAAGGGTGGTTTAATTAATTAATCGTTATTAATTGGTTTTAAGGTTTCAAAGCGCATTGCATTTAGCATAATCGACATGCATTAATTGTTCCCAGTGTGCCAAACGACAGATCACAAAATAAACAAGCAACAGTTTGAGTTTTTAGGACATGTTCTCTTTATATTTCAGTTTTCAGTTTTGAATTCATTTTTAGTCTTATCTTTTAAAAGTAAATATTAAGGAAAAAAAAGAAAAGAATGATTTCTTTTCCTTAATTTCAGTATTTTTAAATTTTTATGCTGAAAAGCCCAAAAGGATAAAATATCATTCCAAATTTCTTCACACAACATTTTCCTTGTTTTCAAAATGTATTTTTAGAAATATGAATATAAATAAGTTTCCAATCTTTTGAAAGACTAGAAACTAAAATCTGAAATGGTAAACAGAGCAAGCCCTTAATATTTTTAAAAAAAATCATTTTTTTGCAAATGCTTAAAATTAGAACTAGGATGGAAGGATAACAAACCTGTTCTGGCGCCCAACTGACGAAGACGTGTCATGTGGCTCAATGACTACCGATAAGAGACCATTATTTATTTTCTATTGGTTAAATTTAGAAGTGGTGTCAATAGTTTGTGTCTGGTAAATCGTTTTCCAGTGAGATAGACTTTAAATTGCAATTTTAATCTTTAATCCTAACCAGACATAATCAATTCTCTGGTTGGGACAGAGCATCCAAAAAAGAGATATGTTATACTCTATTGACCAAATACTTACTATTAAGTGATTATTATTTAGCACGAGATAGAATATGATATATACACTCCCACAATTTATTTTGATTTGCCTTCAATTGAATTAAGACACAATAGCAAGAAGACATATATGCTTCGCCAAATAACCTAGTAAGTGAGCCAACGAAGTAGAGCAGTATCATTCTCCGTGTAACCACTTATGTGCGGTAATCTCCACATTAAAACATTAAAGTCTGGCAAATTTTACTCTAACAGCTCTCGTAGCTCAGTTGGTTAGAGCACCCGTTTAGTAAGCGGGAGGTCTTGAGTTCGACTCTCAACGAGAGCATTTCAGTTAAGGTCATTTTTTCCCCAGCAGAAAGATGCAGTTTTTACATTTTCTCACGCATTATTTCAAATCTAGACTAGGCTTGTTCGTAAGCACATATAAAAATCACTTGGCCAGCAAAATTTTGTTACATCTTTACGTTATCAAAAGCTCTGTCCATGGGTCCATACAATTTTTATGCCAAGAAGAAGCCAGAGTGAAATCCCATTCCATATCCTACCTTTCTATTTCTTCCGACAAGAAAAGCAGAGTACAAGTTTTTAGCAATTGAATGCTCGCTCATTGGACCATTCAAATTAACAAGCAACCAAAAATATCATTTATATAAATATATATTGTGGTGAAATGACATCTCAGATTTACATTAAAAAAAACTACCCACTGATTTTCCTACCCAGATCTCGAGAAAGAAAGAACGTACTAAATTCTATGTTTTTACTAGCTCTCGATCATCAGATTAAAAAAGCAGGATACTAGACTACTTTTTGATATTCCAGTTGTGGGATGTCCGAGGTGCAGCTGCAATGCCATCATAGTATTTTTGTTCAAGCTCCTTCTTGTTCCATTCGGTGACAAACTCTTTGAAGATATTACGAGCAGATCCGGAAGAAAGATCTGAGAAAAACAACTTCCTCTCTTCCTTAAGCCATGTAGCAAATTCCTTGTTCTTGGAGAAATAGTCTTCATTGGACAATTCCTGGAAGTTTTGTTTCTGAGAAGGATAAGAATAACAGAGTTAAGAAAAACATATAAGGGGAGTGATTAGTAAATTGTTTATATGATTGCCAAACTTCACATAACTGTCAGTTGAAGACACAAGCAATACAGCAAAGAATAAATTGTGTGCACTCATGCATGCAATGAGCATGCAATGTGCCCCCCGTGGTAATGCTCATTGCCTGGATTTGTTAAAAATGAAGGGAAAATTTTCTAATATCTCAGTGTATTTTATTTCATAACTTATATGTAAGAAGCAGATCTCAGCACAAAACGCACAAGGTGCCCCCCATGGTAATGCCCATTGCCTAGGTTTGTTGAAAATGAAGAAAAAAGGTTCTAAAATCTCAGTGTATTTTATAATTCAAATGCAAGAAGCAGCTCTCAGCACTAATTAATTTAACATCTGAACCACAATTTGCATCCACATTACAAGTGTCCTTCACATAAAAAATTTATTCATTTACCAATTCAAACCCCCATCTTTTTCTTTGTTCATTTATTTTATTTTATTTTCATCTTAAGGAACAATAAAGTACTAAGTACTAACTTTACACTATTGACTTCCTCCACAAAACTGGAAAGGCTCAGGGGGTAGTCCATGTTGCACACAGTCATCCAAGCAGGAAAGAAACGTAAAAAAACCTACATCTGCATTTTCCTACAAATTCTGGTTCCTCCATAAAACTGGAAAGACTCAGGTGGTAGTCCATCTTGCATACAGTCATCCAAGCAGGAAAGAAGCATAAAAAACCTACATCTGCATTTTCCTACAAATTCTGGTTCCTCCATAAAACTGGAAAGACTCAGGTGGTAGTCCATCTTGCATACAGTCATCCAAACAGGAAAGAAGCATAAAAAACCTACATCTGCATTTTCCTACAAATTCTGGTACAAATATTAAGGCAAACCGATGCAAACACCATACAATGTTGCATATTCAATAGCATTTTTGTGGAAGACAACTGACACAGAAAAGAATAGTGAAGGAGATGGTAAAAAGAAGAGTGGATAGTGTCATTGGTGATTTTCAGCTACAATATAGAAGAGAACACAATGTAACTTACTGAATGACCTCGGTGCTTGTGATCTTTATTCTTCCGTTTCTCTCCAGACTTCTTTTCTGAAGTAATGCAAATCGATACTTGTTACCAGCATATCATAAAACCTCAGACAATCATGATTATAGAGAACAATTGGATAAACAAAAAAACCGTGCTTGGGGTTTTTTTTTTTTTTTTTTTTTTTTTGGGGGGGGGGG
>CAVNYN010207607.1:0-30377 GCA_963692815.1 Nyctanthes arbor-tristis | reverse complement strand
CCCCCCCCCCCCCCCCCCCCCCCCCCCCCCCCCCCCCCCCCCCCCCGAGTGCCGTTAATATGAATGTGCAACAAACATAGATATCAATATGCAGTTATAACATAGATATCAACTTGCCTCATAAAGTTATAACACGGCCTCTAAAAAACGCGGAAGCTACGGGAAAATTAGCAAAAGCGCCTATATGGGATATAGATATCAACATGTAGTTTCACGATCAAAGGATGGAAAGTCTATAACTAAAGAGAAAATTGAAAGAGACTTATCATCAACTGTGTCTGTGTTAGAGTTCTTCCTATCTGCAATAAGCAAAAATGCTATGGGAACAGAAGTATCAGCAAAGTGTCAAATTAGAAAGAATCAAAAAGATATAGGAAAATGAAAGTTATGAACAAAAATCCATGTATGAGAGCTTAGAAGTATCAACATGTAGTTTAATGGTAAAAGGACGGAAAGCCTAATACTAAAGACAAAAAGTTCAAAGAGATTATCATCATCCTTGCTGTTATACTTCTTCCTTTCTCTCTTCACAACTCTTGTTTGACAATAATTACATGAGTCATCCAAACTTTGACAGACTATTTCATGAATGTCTCTGAGGTTCTCCCAATGCAAAGAAGCCAATACCTCAGCTGGTTTCCAGAACACTGATGTGTGTAAAATAGTGATTTACATTTGTTCTATTGACCGAAGAAACATGAGAAACCATGGCTGTGTGTAAAATAGTGATTTACATTTGTTCTATTGACCGAAGAAACATGAGAAACCATGGCTGCAACAGATTATCTTCAATTCTTCACTAGGATAATGCAGTTTAATTGCACTGTGTTTGTTGGATCTTATGCATAATCATACCCTAAGTATTTTTACACAACTCCTTGAATCTCAGAGCACATCCTTATCTAAGGTCGTAACTAATTTCTATAATCCTAGTAGCAGTTGTTGTATTCCTATCGGTGAACAAGAAAAGGCTAAGCATCTCCAGATTTTCAGAACAACAAGCAGTAATCCATCATTGTCGCAGAATAAATTACATGATCATCAATTTATTTTTTTTCCATCCACAGCAATAATAAAAAGATACCAACCTCATTCTAAGCAGAAAGATTCTTTTTTCCCTGTTTTTACAAGTTCATACTGAAACAAAAATTGGGAAAAAAAATGTAAATATTAAAATCTCAATGTTAAAATAGCAACTACCTTTATCAGAACTTCGTTTGGAAGATTTATGGGACTTGTGTTTCTTATGGGATTCGTCTTTCTTATCAGAGTCTCCGCTTTTTGCCCTTTTGCTCCTCGATTCGTCTGCCCAAAATTAACAAAAAATTGGTAAATTATGCACCTACATGAACACAACATAATCACCACATACAGCAATTGCTAAAAATATATATACAGAAGGAACCTCGAGGAGAAGAGGGAGAGGTTCTTTTATGTTTCTTCCTTTCCTTCTCCGCTTCCTTTGATTTCCTATCGCTCCCCATTCTCTGAGATATGTTTCAGTTGAGCCTTCTTTGGTCGAATAAACAGTGTGCGAGCCCAAAGAAACCTTGTCAGATTTGCAACTAGTGTCCTCCGTTTTTAAGCTTCATAACAAATTAGTCTTAAAATTTTCAGTTGCAACAGTTCAATTTTCAGCCAGTAGCTAACTAGTTAAATTGAGCAATATAAGGTTTAAATTATTTACGGAAAACTAAATTTACTTAAAAATTTAAAAAAAAAACATATTTAGTGATACTGTAGGTCTGTGACATTTGTAAATAATGCATATTACATTTAATTAAAAGAAAAAAAAATGCAATCTTCTACATTGTCTATATAATCTTCACCACATGTACAAAATGCATAATGTTACTGGGTATGTTGTTTCAAGTCAGTCCAACTACTTTACAATTAGAGTATTTACTAGCTCACAAGACCAACGAATAAGAGATATGTTTGATTGTACGCAATGATAAATGGAACTTAAAGCAAAAACCAGGTTAGTTTTAGAGATATTATTAGATTTGTTACACAAGATGATACTACACCTATTTCATGTTCACCTCCCATCTACCGCATTAAATTACTTCTATAAATGAGTGTGTGTATATATATTGTGATAATGATTTCACAAGAAAATTATCGCCGAATTTATCATCGTATATAAGTAATTTAATGTGGTGGATAGAATGTGGACAGTGGATGCGTGGATATTTAGTATTATCTATAATAAAAAGTGAAATTTTAGCACAAATGATAAAGAATACCCCTCATCAAACGTATGGCGGGAGATTGTGACTGCCCTTACGAGGTAAAATTTAATATTTCAACTATATTAACTATCGTCTCTTAATTTTTGTTAAAATAACTAGACTATCTTTGTGTGATGGAAATGATATAGTTATCATTTAATGGAGATTCCCTCTGTAGATCCAATATGGCCTATTGTTGATTTAAAACTGAATTATAATAATTAATGTAACACCACTAATTGATTAAAAATCAATAGTTAAATTTAACATACTTAACATCTACAATGGAGATGTTAAATTTAGTATGTCACAAAAGTAAAACATTAGACTTTAAGTGATTTTTAAATGACATATAGACATTTTAAATTTAACTACTAATTATTAATACATTAGAGATGTTAAAGTGTCAAATTAGTTACAATCAAAAGTTATTGGTTATTTTTTATATATTATTTCCCCAAAATTCAATAGTCAACAATAAGGACAAGAAACTTATGAAAGAATTCCACGTTTGGCTGTTAAAATAGTTATTAACTTTAACAATAAAATTAATTTAGTGCTAAAAAATTTCATTTAACAATTTTGTAGCTTCATTTTTTCAGTCGGAACTAAAGGTTGATTTATCAATCGGGCGTTAAATTTAACAGCATCTCATCTATATCCTATTCTTCAGTCATCGCGGATCACTCACAGTCAACACTCTCAAAACTCAAAATCCGCAAAACCCCCTTAATATAAACCAAAATTTCTAATATAAACCAATTCGGTAAAGCTGCAGAAATCAATCATTGTTTCTAGGTCCGAAAATTGGCGTCCAGTGTGACATATAACTCGACACTTGCAATGCAAACGAGGTGTACGCGTGCAGGTGTGGCTATGGCGCTGCGTTATTGCGCCGGCAGTTTTCTCTCTCCTCGCCCTTCGTCTTATATGCCGTCAGCGCCTCACCGTTCCATGTCTATCTTCGCTCGCCGGGTACGTTGATCTTATCTGCTTCCTTGCCTCTCTGCATTCACATACAAGCGACTATCGGTAAGTATTTCTTGGTTTGCGTTGATAGTTTTTGTTGTTTAATTGACTGGAAGTCTAATGGTAAATGAGCTTGTCATCGGAAATCGGTCCCGCTTTGTTGCCTGAAAAGTTAGTGCCGTCCAAGGCTGTTTATTACTCTGGTTGTAATCTGATTGAGTTATTAGTTCAAAATTAATGAAATTTTTCTGTGACTGTACCTGTTCTTTTGGAGATAGATGGAATTGTTTCCCTCTTGCTCAATGTTGCTCAGTATATTTTCACTTCTTATGAGTGTTTGGAATTGTAAATTGGAATCTAAAAGCAAGAGACTGGATGATTGTAGATAAATATGGAAGCGGAAAGTGTTGCTTCTCGTCTTAACAGTTCAGGGTTCATTCGAAGTCAGGGCCTTATTGGTGGGAAGTGGACTGATGCTTATGATGGGAAAACCATACAGGTCTCAAATTTGTGAAGATAAGTGTACTGGCACCTATTGTTTGGGTGTGGAGTAATTGTATTCTTCTCATGGTAGGTTACCAACCCGGCTACTGGCGAGGTTATAACAAATGTAGCCTGCATGGGTGGGAAGGAAACTAATGAAGATCGGATTGCCTCGGCACATGATGCATTTGCCTGTAAGTTTATTTGGGCATTTCCTTGGTTTTCTTCCTTCTCACTCTGTCTGATTTGGTTATTCGGTCATGTTGCTACATATATCTATATATCTTGGTTCTCCAAAGTTTAATCTAGTAGATCATCAGTTACATAATCAAGTAATATTACAGACTAAGAACAAAATGATGATGGACACCCTTGTTGACCTTGTATGTAGTTGCATATGACTTATTTCACGTCACAACTAGTAAGTTAATGCTGAGAAGAGATTCTCATCCAAAATATCCCCCCTGTAGCTCTCTGAATGAGTTGTTCGGATCCTTTTGTGGTATAAAATAATATCTTATGTTTCAGTCAAAACAATAAAAAGAATAGTTTATATAAAGGTAAGAGGAAAAAGGCAGTTTATGCAGTTGTTTTCAACATGTGCATATAAGATAGGATCATGAGACCCTAATATTAGGGTTTGTAGCTCATTCAAATTTGGCTACATCTAGACTTGAAAATATACGTTATTTGTCTTACAAATCAAATTTGTGTGTTCAAGCTTGGAGGAAACTCACTGCTGCTGAAAGGAGCAAATGTTTAAGGAAATGGTATGATTTGATAATGGATCACAAAGAAGAGCTTGGACAGCTTATGACCCTGGAGCAAGGGAAACCTCTGAAAGAGGCTATTGGCGAGGTACCTGTTCTCAAAATTTGGCTCTAGAATGGAAAAGCACTATCCACAAACATTTTACTATAGTATTCAAGAACTGTATGGACTACACAGGTCAGCTATGGAGCGAGTTTCATAGAGTTCTTTGCTGAAGAGGCAAAACGTGTGTATGGTGACATAATTCCAGCCACATTACCAGATCGCCGCTTGTTTGTCTTAAAGCAGGTTAGTTTGCCTTAATTTCATTTTCTATACCAGTTATTATGCTGTCAATTCTGAGCATTGGCTTGTAAAGTACCAATTATATTGGGTGCTAGGTTGCTCTTCTTGAGAATTTCTCAAACTTAACAACATGCTTAATGCCAAGAAAGGAATAGGAGAGGATGGATTTATTTTAGCTCTGTGAGGAAGCTTGAGGGATGTGACTATGCTATTCAAAATTTATACTTACTAAATTAAATTCATTGTCTTCTCTTGTATCTTGCACATTCTTTGTTTTCAGCACATAGATCAACATAGTCACATTTTCTTAGTTAATGTTGTTTTTTCTAATATTATAGATGGATTGTAGGGGAAGGGAATTGAACCCTAGTAAATGGTAACGAAACACACTCAAATGCCATTAGACCACATGGATCTTGGCTTTTAATTAATGTTGTTAGTACAGTAACTAAGGGAGAGTTTTTAAACAAAAAGGGAAAATAAGTTCTCCAAAGCATTAGCTTTACCTGATGGGATCTGTGGTTATAACAGAAAACCTACTCAAGCTCTCTTATTTACTTTCTAATCAACCATTTTCTTTTCTGACATGAATATATGCTTCTGATCATGATGAAAGGTTCTGGTGCCCAGTGTCTTCCGAATAAGTTCAGGCATTCTAGTTATTAATGGTTTTATCATTTATGTGTTTTAGGTTTTCTGATATATCTCTGTTCTCTTGCAGCCGGTAGGGGTTGTTGGTGCAATCACACCCTGGAATTTTCCTTTAGCTATGATCACTCGGAAGGTGGGTATAACTTTGGTCTTATGGAGATTTCATTGTCATGGAAACCACACTGGGGAAGGAAAAAAGTGAATATTTTGCTTGACCTGTTGACCAGGTTGCCCCTGCCCTTGCTTGTGGATGCACAGTTGTCATAAAACCCTCTGAACTGACCCCGTTAACTGCATTAGCAGCAGCTGACCTCGCCATTCAAGCTGGAATACCACCGGTGAGTGTGATTTTAAACCACTTAAGTATAGAAATTTGAATGCGGTGGCATTGGCATCAGGGGCAAAATCACTCTCTATTATACTGTGGGGCTAATGGTAATTTGGTAATTTTCTGATTGCCATGAACTACTGAAATGCAACATGTTTTTCAATATTTTTCTCATGATCTTGTGCGCTATAAGGTGAGAATCCTGTTTTCTTGGCCTTGTGACTGGAGATAATGGGATTTTTCTTTCCATTCTAGGGTCCAAATCTGGACCTTGTAAGTTCACACATCAAATGTGGATTTGTCAATTTCTTATCGTTAGTGAAAATATGCATGCAGTCATTTTCTGATAAAAAACTATGATTATGCATTGGATGTAGTGTTGTCACATCCGAAATGCACGTATACTTAAGGATTTTCACAATTTTGCTTTCTGCATGGTCTATTTGGAATAGTTACTTCAACTTTTGCTTCTTGCAGAAGTACTTTATGAGAAAACCACCTTGGACCAACTTTTCAGGGAAGTTCTTCTAAGCAAATAAAACACTTCTTGACATTAGTCAAAGCGACTTAGACGTAGCTTTTAGGTCTCAACTCTCAAAAGCTGCTTTTGGTTTTTCAAAGCCATCCCAAACAGGAATTCACAATGATACAAGAAGTGCTTATGGGCATTCACATGATTATTATTTTAAAAATATATAGATATATAAATATTGGATACACCTTTACTATAGCAGCCAATATTGGTTCAATGGTTACAGAAAACCAATGCTGTACTATTTGGAGCAATTCGCTTTAACTGTGCTTGAGTTTTTGTTCTTTTTGATTTTAAAAGCATATAATTGGTACCATTAGTTTGATATAACCTAATCCAAATGTCACATAACATGCTGATTTCACGCAGGTTAAATACCTTCATGCTACTTCTTAAGTGAATTCCTCATCATATACTTTGAAAATTTTCAAAAATCTCCCAGAGGTTTGGAAAGGGACTCTTAGTGTTTGACTCTTATCAAATATTCATTTCCATCTTATAAAGATGTCCATGTGAACTGCTTTTAGCCTATGCAACCGAGTGAGGTGACACTGCACTTGATGTGCATTGTTGCTCTAATCTAAAAACCATGCTAACCCAGAATTTATGCAAGTTGATTCAAGGTGTGCACACGATGAAGGATATGAAAGATAAAGGATGAAGAAAATGGAAGGGCTAACTATATGTCAGATCCAATGGCCTGGATGCTTTTCTAAACACATCATTAGATGGAAAGGCTTATATGATCTGCAACAGTTCAAAATGCACCTCTCGTTGCTTATCCTTATTCTCCCAAGAAACTAGATAAAAGTGCTCACCCTTTTCCTCTAAATCTCAGGACAATTTGGTTCTTAGGACAATTTGGTTCTTATTTCTTATGTTTTGATTGAGATAATTCTGAAAATTAGGGTGCAGTAAATGTTGTAATGGGAAATGCTGCTGATATTGGAGAAGCTTTACTTGCAAGTCCACAGGTTTGCATACAACTTTGCTATTAATACAATTGGATACATATAAAAACACAAAAGAAAGGTTACTGAATGTTTTCTTGAACATAGGTGAGAAAAATTACATTCACTGGGTCAACAGCCGTTGGGAAAAAATTAATGGCAGGTTCTGCTGGGACAGTGAAAAAGGTAGAAATTAGGGCTCCTGCTCCATCAAATTCAAAGCTTGTAAGTTTGTACGTTTGTTAATATCTCATGTCAAATTTTCATTTCTGCAGTTGTCCCTAGAACTTGGTGGCAATGCGCCTTGCATAATCTTTGATGATGCAGATCTTGAAGTTGCTCTGAAAGGAACGGTAATACTGGGCAATTTCATTGCTGCCACTATTAGGTGTACTATCGTAAAACCTCGATAGGATATTTGATAAATTAATAACCTGACCTAAATAATTAAAGTCTTCGGTCCCGACTTCAATTAAAGTCTTCAGTCCCGAGTTGTGCCTGTGTGCTAAATTAATAACCTTTCTAAAATGCATAAAGATAATAATTCTTTTGGACATGTCCTTTGAGACTCAACAAATATATAAAATAATAACTAATTAAATTCATAAACTCAATTTTGTTCTCAGTTTTTGGAATTGCAGACACTCTTTTTGCATTATTTTTTCATTTTGTGCAAAGTGAGTACTCTAATATTACAATCGCTTGCAATGCGTCCTTTGAAGAAACCGTTAGCAAAATACAACTATCTTCTAGAGCAGAACCAACATTGATAGGTGTATTGGTATGATCACTTTTCTGCTTTGGGAAATTGCTTACAATTGGCTATGCTATTTTCTGTAGTTGGCGACAAAATTTCGCAACAGTGGACAAACATGTGTTTGTGCAAATAGGATACTTGTGCAAGAAGGTAATTGCCTAATTGGTGAAAAGTGAAGTTTCTGTACTTGATCCCCTCCACCCACCCCCCATCCCCGGCCGCCCCAAACCAAAAGTATTTTTGCTGCTCTAAAATGAAGCTGGTGCATGTCCCCAGAAAGTGTTTAGAGATGAATTGCCTTCTCCATTTAGTTTCATTTGTTGTATTCATTATTTATCATTACATACTTAGACATGTTTGTGCTGTTCATCTTCCCTTACAGGATAAGTGATCAATTGCCCATATAATATTAGTTTGTTTCATCTGTTAATTATTCGGCGACCATTTCATTCATCACAAACATTTTGTGAATGTTTGGTTATCTTCTGTAACAGGGATCTATGACAAATTTGCAAATGCCTTTTCTAATGCTGTTCAGAGTATGAAAGTTGGGGATGGTTTTGGTGATGGTGTAGTCCAGGTAGTCAAGTTTCCACATCCGAACAACTTCTTGTGATATTATAATTATTTTCTGTTGTGTTCATGCTGGATGTGTAACATGTATAACCATTCAACGTTCGTATTCTCCCATGCTTCTTATCTTACGTCTACATTGTTTTGCTGATACATAGTTCGTTCTATATCTTTTATAATTGGAAGCAACCTAGCTATCTGCTTTGAAATTTATTGTTTATTTCTTGTGCAGGGCCCACTAATTAATGACGCTGCAATACAAAAGGTCAGTTTTCTGCTTTGAGATTCTTGTCTGTTCTGCAATGTGCCTTCTTTTTTCCTCCATGTGCCTTATTTGACCTCCCCAGGATTTCACTACAGGTTGAGTCATTGGTGCAAGATGCCATCTCAAAGGTGTGTCTGACCTGGTAGAAAACAATGTAGCATTACAAATTATCCTTGGGCGATTAGTATGCCTTCATCTAACGAACTGCCAAATACTTGGAATTGAAAGTTTGTGGTCTAGTTCTTGCACTCCTCAAACTATTATTTTCTTGTTGGTATTAGGGAGCTAAGGTCCTTGTTGGCGGCAAGAGACACAGTCTTGGACGGACTTTTTATGAGCCCACAGTGATGGCTGATGTGAAGAATGAGATGCTCATATCCAGGTAATGTTGAACGCCTCAGAAATATTTATATAATTCACATTGTTGCTTCTATTATTATGAATCCATTGATTTTACCGATTTGGATGTCTTGAGAGATCAAAGAATTTTGAATTTTATTATTGGCAACTCTGATCTCTGTATGCATTTATGATTCTATAAATGCTTTGTCTCCACATGGCCCTTTTCCTTTATAGTTTTTATATATGTTAATGTTAATAAAGAATAGAGTTCATAAATTCTAGACATCTACCCAGGGCCTACTTGTGGTTATGTTTACTACTGTTAAGGCACTCACATCATCATTTCTGCTTCATAATGTGTCCGAGCAACGTCTTTTTAATCATTATACATATGAACCTCCTGAAAATATTTTACAACTTGATTGTCAACATCCCTAAGCCCCCCAACCCCCCACCACCAAAACAACAACAACTTGCATCTTGGGAATTAGCTGGAGTTCAGTTAAGCAGATTCCTCCATTATGCTTTAATGTCGTGAGACCTTGTTCAGGTTTTAATTAGCGGCTTTTTCGTAATTGATGTCTAACTTCAGCTTTTTACTCCAGGGAGGAAGTATTTGGTCCTGTAGCACCTCTTCTGAAATTTAAAACAGAGGATGAAGCTATCCGCATTGCCAATGACACCAATGCAGGTTTTTTGTTTTTCCATGGATGACTTAATAGAACATTACAGATTTATCTATATTGCCATTGGATAAATGTCACTTCAGAATGTTCCAAGTCTGCCTAAACCAAAGAACTCCCTGATGTGAAAAATTATGGTGAATACCCTAGTGGGTAGAAGGTTTTGTCTTGTACCTATGCTGAATTTGCATATCTAATGTGCAGGACTGGCTGCTTACATTTTCACGACAAATGTTCAACGCTCTTGGCGCGTCACTGAATCTCTTGAATATGGAATAGTTGGAGTTAATGAAGGATTGGTTTCAACTGAGGTGGGTTTTAATGCATCTAGATCGAATCCAGGGGGAAAAAAACGTCAGGCCTTTATTGATTAATTGTTATCCTTTCATCTAGGTGGCTCCATTTGGAGGTGTGAAGCAGTCAGGTCTTGGACGTGAAGGATCAAAATACGGGATGGACGAGTATCTGGAAGTATGTATATTTTTAATTTTCCTTTATCCACAAGTTTCTAAATTCCCAAGTCTTGCCAAATTTATATTGCAGTACGCATCTTCTATTATTCTCGTGTTTATTTCTCGTCTTCTTAGATGATTAAGAACCTGTAAAGTTCCCACCAAACTATATCTCCTAGAACAGCATTGTCCATTTAAAACTCCAGTCTATTTGAAACTCTGTACCCCCTCATATTTAACTCGGATGTCAAAAGCTGATAAACATTTGAAATTTTCTCTGGCAGATTAAATATGTATGTTTGGGGAATATGAACTGAGCTTAATATCAGGTTGCTCCATAGAAAGCTGGCACTTTGCTGTGAAAGTACCGGTGTTTGAGTATACAATGGCGTGATACTCTATCATCAGAGCACGGGACCTAGTTCAGATTGGATTTTCGGACTTTAGTAGAATAGATGTTGTGTTGCTCAAAAGATCCTTGCTCCATCTGTATAGATCTAAATAAGGGCTGTTGCAAGTGGATTTGCCTTTGTCAAATTTCGAATGTGAAAATGCGACATTTTATTTTTGGAGGCTGAAATAAATTAATTTGAGGTCAGTTTTGCACATTCTTACTTCTATATTGGTTATTTCCTCTTTTTAAAGGATGTGAGTGTAATATTAGAAAAAGTCTCGCAACTGGGAATGTATTTAGCAATTGAAGCTTTCAAGAACTGCTGGAAGTTTTGGCTTTTGAGATAAAAAGGAGACAATGGCCTCAAAAAATCATATGGTCCTGAAGAACCGAATCAGATTCCTTCCTACCATCGAGTCAATCTTGATGAATCCCGAGTTGACTCAGTGCAAATTTTTGGGTGCTAAGTAGTTCCACTTGATGGGAAATATTTTACGTAAATTTCGTCTTATTCATTTTTTTTTTTTTTGATAAAGTTGTCTTTGTTCATTTTAATTAAGCCCACCCGATATTTTTTGATACGTATACACCCCTTTTTTGGGGAAAAAAATGGTAGATAACTATTTTCTTCTGCCACTTCTATTCTTAATTTAGTAATAAATAAAATAAATAAATGGGTTCAAAGTCTACTTGATTTTTATTTTCTCGCCTCAAAAAATAATCCTATAACAGATATTGAAAGCGGTCATATTTGAATAATTAACATGAAATCCTACCCTCATTCTCGAAAATGTTTATAACATTCGACTTATGGTTAAATTAATTAATGTTTTCTGCCTTTTTTATTTATGTCTATTTTCATTAATTAATATGTTTTGTTAGTATTGGTGATTTTTGTTTGAAAATTGTGTTAAGTGGTGAAGAAAAGATATGCAGTTGTATTTTTGTTTGCTTATTCAAAATATTAAAAAGATTGCCATGATACATGTAGTCTAGTGATATCCAAGTGGACTTTCCACGGATTCGATTCCTCTCCCCGCAATTCTCCTAAAATGTTCAATTTTCAAAAAAAAAAAAAATGTATAAAGAAGATTCTTCAAGGAATTTTTAGACAAAAACTGTTGGAAGTATTTTGTGCTAATTAATTAATGAAATGTTCAATATATATATATATATATATATATATATACATACATGCAATGAAAAAGGAAATGCTCATTTAAAAAAAAAAGGAACCCAAAAAATGGCGAAACATGGCATCCTCTATGTACTCGGCAATGTTATTAGGATCCCAAGTGAAATGTTCCTGCATGATTCATCTTAAGAATAAGAATAATAATGCTATGTAATATCACATGTGTTTAACACTAATTTACGTAACAATTAATTAACATTAAATAATAATCGTGAAAATAAACGCATGAAGTGGTGCTAATTGCTAAATAGCATTACACTAGAAATAAACACCGATGTATGACTTTAAAATATGGTCCTGCCGACATTATTTAATGTGAGTTACACTCTTAATATTTATAGTTTTGAGATATATAAGCCTCTCTAAACATGAAATATGTAATTTCCTTAATAAGTAACTCAAATAAATATAAAATTTTTTAAAGAGAAAAAAAGAAAAAATTAGGAGAAAGACTAGTAAAGGTAGAGGAATAAGGTCCCACATATTCACCTCAAAGGAATATATTCATTATTAGGAATAAATTCCTAAAAGCATATTAAGATGCTTAAAATTTAAGCAAACATGTCCCGATATCCATTCCGCCCTACTTTTTTGCATGTACTTAATAATTAATTTATGGTTTACAAACAAATTAGAACTACTAAAAGTTAAACTATACCCTTATCTTCAGCCACTTTAAATGGGACAGCTTGTTGGAAAATAATACTCTAATTATCACACAATTATAATTAATTAAACTATTAACTCCTTTTTTTCACTAATGGGTGATCAGATTTGCCAAGATGTAAAGGGTTCAATTTGATTATTTTGTAATTTAATTGGATTTTTTCACAGTTTTTGAGGCACAAATGTCCCTTAGAACTTGTGAATGGAGGACCGTTTTGCAAAATCTTAGAAAAGATATATAAAATTGGAGTTAAAATTTGTAATAATAATAAAATAAGATTAGGAAAGTTGTAATTATAAGAAGTTCAACAGTTTGGGGCAAGAATCTTTCCTTTGGTTGCAATGAAGGAAGAATTTATTCCTTTGAGTAAAGGTGTTTGTTTTAGGTTCTTCTGAAATCGCAACGTGTCTCTTATGTATCGGCTAGACATGCATATTAAGCATATAATAAAAGTTTCATAACTTTAAAGATATATTGATAATTTGATTAAAAACAAGATTTTACCGTGTGTATTCATCTTTTCTTTATTATTATATGAATGTATGATATGTATGCAAGTGTAATCGGGGTTACGATTTTAGCTAGGCACTCATTTGTCTGTATGCTTATTGATGTCACATGCATGGCAGGACAATCTTCTATTCCACAAAAGCACTAGAGATTGAGCCCTGGAGTCTTTACATGAAAAAAGAAGTATATATATTTTTCACTTTATGCATTCATATACCTGTTCACGTTCTCAAACTTTTACTGACCACACTAATTCTGCATCTCATTTTAAAATTTGACATTTCAATTTAATTCAAATCTTCTATTGAAACCCAATTTAATTCAATTCTATGGTTACCATAAAATTGTCTCTAGAGAAATAAATCCAAAAAAGAAGTCCTATTTATGTGAATCGTCTATATATATATATATATACGCAAATTTCATGTTAGAAAGATTTCTTTAGTTGACCGATCACTTTCATAGTTAATATCATCCATTTTTTTTTTTTTTTGCGTCAATGTCATATTAGAAATTCTCCACTACTAAGGAAGTGCAATCAAGATTCACACATCTCTTTTCATATTTTCCTCATGATATGAAGCAGACTCTTCACTTTAGGAGAAGTTTTGGGATATCTAACAATTCTTGCCTCAAAGTCCTTGAACTAATCTTTTAGGCTTGAATTAGGGCATGCTACAAACAATATCTAACCCCATTTTTCAAACAATATTATTCCAAGTATCCTCTCTCTCTCTCTCTATATATATATATATATATATTAGTATTGACAAGCAACAACCAAAAAAAATAATTAAAGAAATTTCAGTGAAAGAAAAGAAGCCTATTCAAAATCTCTCCAATAGATATACCATCAAGAAACTTTCTGTGTGTCTTAGTCTCTTGAGACACGAGCTCCTCTGATAGTCAGAATCAGTAACCCTACTTCTCAACTGAAAACTGTGGTTAAGAATAATAATAATTACCCAAAAAGGAGTCGTACCACGACAGACAACAAAAGAACAATGCTTTAATGTAAGAATTGAATGTTGTATATAATATGGTCCTAAACTATCATAGACTTACAAAAAAAACTGCATGCAGAAGCTTAAAGTGCAATCTCTGCTAGCCATATCATCATTGCTTGCACAGCCCCACAAAAGTATGACCCTCATAACATTAATAATTTAACATCTCATCTCATACATGAAAATCCACATATATATACACTACCCAAAGAAACTTCACAACATATATATATGTGTGTGTATATATATATATATATGAGGAATTACAAGTAGCTCTGCAATCATGTACTCTACTTTTGGTGATAATAAAAGTTGTATAATCCTACTCAGATACACACTATTTAATTATATTGTTATATTTATTTATAATGTATCTCTCATTGCATTCCTCACTATTGGAACATTTCACATGATTTATCATAAGATGTCCTCATAATTCTTTTTTAATCTTGCAAATAATTAATTACTAACCTAGAAGTAACAGAGATAGAGAGAGAGATAGAGATAGGGGAGGAGAGAGAGAGCTTTTGATAAAGTAAGAGTTGCATACTAGAGGGTATGCTTTATTTTTATTTTTTTATATTTTTCCATTCCAAGATTGAATTAAAAATGTTACCATTTTCTTGATTTCTTTTCTAGGTCTTTGTTTTAACTTGTGAAGATAAGTATTACTATTGATAAAACTTCCGTGGCATTTTCGGAAAGCTAGATGCATGACCTAGTTGAGAATATAAACAAAAGAGACTAAAGTTAAAATCTTGTTCATTGTACTAATGTAATGCGCTACAGCATGAAATGACCTTTTAGTCGATATATACTATAGTGAACAATACTTAATTTATATATATATTTTTGAAAAACTTTTTAGGGTTAACTTGTGCCTGATGCATTCTGTAATTTTGGGAATTAAAGATCTTTCTCTTCTTCAGAACCGTACCTTTTTCTCCTTATATTCATCGCATTTGTTCTTGAATCTCTCTGTATTCCATAGCAGCTCTTCTAGAGAAAGAAAGGGGGTAAGAGAGAGAAAGAGAATGTTCCATCCAAAGAAGCCTTCAACTATGAATTCTCATGAAAGGCCTATGTGTGTTCAAGGAGACTCGGGTCTCGTCCTCACTACTGACCCGAAGCCCCGTCTCCGGTGGACGGTTGAACTCCACGAACGCTTTGTCGATGCCGTTACACAGCTCGGCGGTCCCGACAGTAATTTCCATCCAAATCATTTTCTTTGGCATTTTCATTTCATATACAAACTAATTGCTTGTTATTTACTAATTTCCTATTGTGCAGAGGCCACACCAAAAACTATCATGAGAGTTATGGGTGTTAAGGGCCTTACTCTCTACCATCTCAAGAGCCACCTTCAAGTAATTAGAATTCATTTTTAAAATTTCATTTTTTAGGGTTATGATTTTTATTTTTTTAATTTTCCTTTCTTGTCTATATCAGAAATTTAGGCTGGGAAAGCAGCCTCACAAGGAGTTCAATGATCATTCACTAAAAGATGGTGAGAGAGGTGACTGTTTTCTCTATATATGTTACTGTGTAATTACTATCTATCTCAATCTTTCTTCAACCCTCCTAGCTAGTTATAATTATATTCGAATTGCTTGAATTTTTCCAGCTTCATCTTTAGATCTTCAACGAAACAATGCATCATCATCCGGAATGATGGGCCGCAGCATGAACGAGTAAGTATATATTTCATTTTTGTTCTTGCTTTTTCTTCTTCTTTATTTTCCCTATAGTGAACTCTCTTCAAATTAATTACTTAAAAAGCAAGAAATTTTGTGGGTTTTTTACTAAATTGAAACATGCAAAGAATGTACCTTTTTCTGGAAAAAGATTTTTGAGTCTTGGTTCTCTGTGGAATGTGTGGAATGTATGATTTGATCAGTGGCAGTAATGTTCAAATCACTGATGCAATTAGGATGCAAATGGAAGTGAATAGAAGACTCCATGAACAATTAGAGGTGAGAAATTAAATAAATTAAAGACAGAAATATATTTATACATAATATATATACATAATTCAATTATAGTTCATGTAATAATTAATTAATTATATATACATATAATATATATCTAATTTATGTGTTTGATTTCAGGTGCAAAGACACCTTCAACTGAGAATTGAGGCACAAGGGAAGTACATGCAGACAATTTTGGAGAAAGCTTGCCAAACACTAGCCGGCGAAAACATGGCTTCGACGAACTTCAAGGGTATGGGGAATCATCAAGCGATGCCAGCCGACATTTCGGGGATGAAAGATTTCGTGCCACCGATGAATTTTCCGCCACTTCAGGATCTCAACATATATGGTGCTGGTGATCAACTTGAACTTCATCAAGGCATGGATAGACCATCGATCGACGCTTTCTTGCCGAGTAATAACAACGACACCTTCCTCATGGCAAAAAAGAGGCCTAATCCATACAATAATAGTAATGGGAAGAGCCCTTTTATTTGGTCTGATGATCTGAGGCTTCAAGAATTAGGTACTGCAGCATCTTCTCTTGGTTCACAGGAGGATCCTTTTAAGGGTGATCATCAAATGCAGATTGGGCCACTTTCAACAGATCATCGAGGGAGCGATATTGATTCGGTTTCAGACATTTACGAGACAAAGCCAATTCTTTCCGGGGATGCTTCGATGGGGGCCGAGAAGAAGTTTGACGTGGCGGCGAAGCTTGAGCGGCCCTCGCCCCGTCGGGCGTTTTCGAATGATAGGATGAACACTGTCATCAGTGCTGGTGGCATGGCACAAGGGAGAAGCTCACCATTTGGATGAATTATCCTACGATCACTTACATGTTGTTGATGCTTCTAATTAAGAGTAAGTTTTAGGGTTTTCCTTGTTAGTTAATTACTAACTTAATTATATGACTCCCATGATCTGTATGATTAATGCGTAGCATTAATCAGTGAGACTTAATTATACTTTCAGATTTTAACCTGTTAATTAATATTTCTCTAATTTTCTGTTTCCTCTCCATGTAATTGGAGTGCAAGCAAGGTTTAAAAATTGAGTCTTGCTCTTACTTGTTTACGAAAATTGTGCACATATTAAACACATATATGTATATGTATATATATATATATGAAGAAATCGAGTTTAATTAGTATTTCTATCAAAATGAAGTAATATAATTAAAAAAAAAATGTTTCATTTTTAACATTTTTAAAAGAAAATCTTAGTTATACATCATATCTAGGCATAGGAGTTATCCTATGTACTTTGATGTGTTGCATCATGCATGGGTCATTTTCAGTCTTTTGCAGCATTTGACGTTGTCGTTTTGTGTCATATATACACAAACAAGTGATTAATTCAAGAAACCTTTTTGGCCACTGCTTTTTAGTTGTTCTAAGTTAATCGTCCATCACTGGTGAATAATAACGTTGAAAGGTTAAGTAATTACATATTAAATATATTATAAATGCTCGTGTGCCCCTCTCGCCCACATTAAAATCTTGTTTTTGTTTCAAAATACTTAAATAAGACAAATTCATCGTCTTATCACCAAATTATATTTTCCCCAATCACATGTATAATACATATGGATAATATGGTAAAATCAACTTATTTTATAAAAGATTTTGCGAAGACTTATAAACTACAAATAATATTTTCCTATATTATTAATATCGTTTTCAATTCAGTAATTAGGACCAATGCTTAAGACTAACAAGATATTTATAAGCAACCTAAAATCTAAAGAGATCGGAAGAGTTTAGATTGCTGGGAGAATTTCAGTTATGGAAAGCCGACGAAGAGTATCTAACTTTCATGCTCCTTTTTTCTTCTTTACCATTTCATATATATTCCCATGGTATCAATACTTGTGACTTTATTCTTACCACTGAGTGGACTCGTTATTCAGATCAAGAACTCACTTCCTTTTTGTAATAATAATATAATTTCTTTTCTTCTTCTTTCTTAATCCATTCACATTTTTGTGTTATTTTTGACCACTTTTTATGCTCTTTCCGTGTGGTTTCGGCAAAGGGTAATTCCACTTCTCATTATAACAATAGTTAGAAGATTGTTAGGTTAGTTAATTTAGTTCAGTTCTGGACCAAAGTATAATTATTTTTTTCTCTTGTTGAATTCGTGCAAAAATTTAGACACGTCTATGACGAGATTAGTATAAACTGTGAGGATTACTGAAACATGCATATTACAAGCAATTTTTCTATAGAGTCAAATAAGGCTCCATGCCAATCACAAGCAATCAAGTCAAAATTAAAACCACACGCGTTTTCGTACATGTGTTATCTTGTGATTGATAGTCAAGCTCCTTTATAGAGCCTTATTAGACTCTATAGAAAATGGAGAACACAACGCGATATGGGGGCAGTTTTATTTTATTTTATTTTTTTTTTTGTCCACCTAATAATAAGTTACGATGGAATTTTAAAAGTAAACAACACTTGAAACTCAAGAAAACAGATAACAATAATCTAATCTCAAATTAAGGCTCAACAATATATAGTAGTTAAAAAGTAATTATAAATAAATAAATAAATAGATAAATGCATTGGAAAAAAAGATCCTATATGCAAGTCAACTTGTTTCATAGATGTTTAGATGATTATAATTATTTATAGGTATATATATACGTATGGTTTTATCCTAGTGTAATTTATATTTATTCAGTTTATAATAATTATATTTTCTTTCTATATGCAAAGCACGTTCTCTCACTAGATGGTTAGCTAGCTCTGCATAAACTTCAAGTTCACCTTAATGTAGATGGGAAAACAAAAAAGTAGAAAAAGAAGTACTTTAGAGAGTGTCTTAGATTGAGACGGTAAAGCCGGTTTCGAAGGGCTTATATCAAGGAAGGAGGTCAGATGGCCACTGGCCAGGCAATTAGACAACCAGCTTTACAGTTAATTGCAGGGAGAATGTGAGAGAGAAATAGTGCAAAAAGAAAGTGAAAAAGAAACGCACTCTCATGATCGATCCCAAATATCGATGAAGCTTCTACCTTTACTTGCATCAGCCGCTGACCCCACTCAGGCCCCTACTTTGTTGCACTGGGATGCGGCCGGCCAGCCGGCCAGCCATATTATTTATAGATTATTATAGTAAAATGATTGGATGCATTCATGGCTGATGGCTCTCTCCTCTAATTTGGGGTCCCCCGCTCGCCTCTTCTCGCCCGCACGCACTTCCATGCAAAAATATTTTTATAAGCTAGCAAAGAATATTTGCATTCCTAATTAGGCACCTTGGATTCTGCTGTTTACCCTTAATTCTTCACTTTTACTCTCTCTCTTATACAACCCACTTTCATTTTCTATTCCGGATTTCTCAGCATAGAATCTTCTTTTGTCTCCTCTAGTTTACCTCTCTCTCTCACACTAGAAATTCTCTATACCCTCTATCTATGGCAATTTTGTGGTGTCCCGTTTCATTTTAAGTGCGTGAATGCACTTTACGTGACATGTATATATTCATATATCTATATCGGAAAAGTGTTAGAAAATTTTCATATCTAGCTATCTATACTGGAGATGTTTCTCTGACAAAATATTTCTAATACCATCCGTTACTTTATATTATAACACTAGTGGATAATGTGACAGAATTAATGAATAAGTACATGCAGCATTAGGAAGGACATATGTTGATTTTCTGTTATGACATGCATTATATTAATTAGTGGTACCATAAGAAAATTACCGTTGCCTACTAGTGCTAGAAAATTTTCAATATATCTAATGATTGTATGTGTTTTTAATTGAAAATTGAACGGTTGCAAATACCCATATATACATATATCGGGTGCCAGTTCATTTATAATGGGAAAGTTTCGGATAAAAATTAATCTCTTTGTCCTAAAAAGATATTCCTCTTTTCCTTTTTAATTTATCCGTCTAAAATTATATTTCCATTTACTTATTTAACTTTTTAGTTTTTCAAAATAAACCTATTTAGTATATGTCGTCGTAATAAAGAAGATTTAAAGTGAATTAAATAAACCAACAGGCATATTACAAAATATATTCTTAAATTGTACATTTCCAACAACGTTAATTATTTCAATCATATTCCTTTGTCCCAAAAGTTAGTTATGCCCAATCAATTTTGTAAAGTAATAAAGAGACACACAAAACACATGAGATTAATTATATTCACCTCAACTTGATGTTACATCTGTATTGATGATTTTATTATATGATGATCATGAAGGGATTGCTGTAAGGTTTGCAAGAGATAAGCCTTTTATATAATAACTCGATTACTTAATGTACTCAAATTCAAGGATAATTGAGATTACAAGTAGTTAGGAATGTAGGGATATATACAGTGTCTTCTTCATTGCGGAACAAATTAGGCTCCAACACTTTATAAATATGTCATCCAATTTTAACACTAATGGGTTATATCAGAATTAGCATCACCGCAAGCATCTATTTATATCATATAGCACTACTAAAAAACTGCCTTTCAGCGACAGAAAATTTCATCGCTAAAGCCCCAAATTCTGTCGCTAACGTTCATCATCGACGGAAAATTGGCCGTTAGAAATGCCATCAGTGAAGGTAACATCGCTAATCTTTCCGACGGAATTTTTTTGTCCGTTAGAAACTTGCGACAGCCAAAAAGTTTCCGACGGCCTTATTCTGTCAGAAATTTCTGAGGGATTTCTGGCTTTCTACCATCATCGGAAATTCTGGCTCTCTGCCGTCGAAAATTAAAAATCTATTTAAAAATATTTTGATTGCGCCATTACCCGACCCTACCTGCCAACGCCAACCGCTGAACCGACTTGACCCTCCGCGCCCGACCTGTGAGGATTTAATTCTTGCAATTGCATGTGTGGAGTTTCAAACCCATGACTTAGTGGTTGGAAAGTGAAGTCCCAGCCACCAGGCTAGCTCGCGTGCTTATTAATGTTTTGGCTCAAAATATATACAAACTATGTTGGAGTAATTTAACCAATTTAAAAATAATGTATTTTCTCGATAAAACATTGAACTTTTATTTTATTTTATTTTATTTTATTTTATTTATATTTAAATATATGTTTTCTCTAAATTTTATTTGCCAGTGTCAATTAATTTAATGTTTATTGATGGCCAGTTTTCTAGTTTGTTAGATTCATTGTTTTTGTAAAAAATTAAAAAATGCTCTATATCAAATTTTTTTCAATTATTAAAATTGTGATTTATGTGATTTTTTAAAATACCAATAATTAATAAAAAATTTGCTTACAACTATTGTTTTAAACCTTAACCACCAAATAACCGAAAAAAAGCTTCCTCAATTACTAAAGTATTTGTTTTATAATATATTTTACTGGATAAACAACGTATTACCATTAAAAAAATTTATTTTATATTATATTTTTTTTACAAATGGATTGTTGAACATTATTTGAGTGCACGTATTGGCATATATAAAGACCATAAATACAATTATTATTATTATTATGCACTTTTAATAAAAAAGTCAAAAAAATAAATCATTATTATTATGCACTTTTAATAAAAAAGTCAAAAAAATAAATCATTTTTTGTTCCATATTTAAGAGTTATTGATTGTTAATAACACTTCTAATTGTTTATAATATTTTTATTTTTTTATATTCGTTATTGATATATCTAATATATTTTTGACTATAACATTGTGCACATCAAAACTTTGTTTGATAAAATGGGGCATGAAGGAGGGCAGAGATATTAGAAAAATGGCCACATATATTGACACTACACTTTTTTTATAAATACATCACATTTTATTTACATAAATGGTACATAAACTTTATTTGTTTTTCATTTACATTCTTGTACGTTTCTATCACATCTTTTTTAGTAACAATTTTATCAAATAATATTTCTTGCCTCAAATAATTATTTCCATACAATTTCTTTAGCAAAGTCTACGCCGTTTGAAGTTTTCGACGCCCGAAACTGTTCCGTCGGAATTTTCCGAAGCATACTTAGAACGTTGAAAATTTCCGACGGAAGACGGCACCATTAGATTCCGACGGCCTGAAGATGCCGTCGAAAATTTCCTACGGTAACTTGCGGCCGTCGGAAATTTGGTCATAGCATATCAAGCCATCGGAAATTTCGAAATAATAGTTTTTGATGGTGAAGGATGCCGTCAAAGATTTCTGACGCTAACCTTTATCTGTCAAAAATTTGCGGTGGAAGAGTATTGTCCGTCCGTTGGAAATTTCCAACGGAAAAATTTTTAGTCGGAAATTTCCGACGGATTTCTATCCGTCTCAAAGTTCTGACGGTTCCGTTGGAAGTTTGCAACGGATATGCGTCTGTCGCAAAACTTCCATAGCTAAAGGGGTATTTTTTTTAGTGGTGTAGTTATATAGGATCGTGTTATTATAAGATAAACAAATTATCTCCTCTTGTAATAATCTTTGATAGAGTGGAAATTTCTCTGGAGCTTGGCCTCGAGCTACTTGTGGGTTTTCTACTCGTCCTAGGGTTTCCCACATAAAACAAATTAATTTACTTGTTTTTTAATCTTTGTTTTATGTTATCGTTGGTCTATGTAGCGAAAGCGTGGATATTAACAATAAATGCGATCTAGCCCCATGATTACTAAGCATATTGTGGCAGCCACCTTCTAAATTCTGTTTATTTGCTCACAAATGCTAGAAACTAGGCATCAAAGACTCGTTAATAATCAAATACCTAGAATTTTGAAATAATTGGAAAACACAATCCAATATCAATTTTATTCAATAAACAATCACCAAGTTACAATGATTTCTAGATATGCTTTGAATAGTATATATTTAACTTGACGAACAAGAAATAAAAATAATAAAATCCTAAACAATAGAATACTGCTTTCCATAGATATCTAATTATATACTTATTACCACATCCATCAATCTCATAACATAGACAGTTGGGACGTAGCTAGGGGGGCCATTGCGGGCCGGAAGCCCCCAAATAGCAATTTTTTTTGCTTGTAAAAAAGAATTAAAATTATATATAAAAAGTAATTTTAATCTTATGTACTATGCGACTCACCCTTCCAACCACTCCTCCAGTACCGCTTGGCTCCGTCACTGGTAGACAGCTTATCATTCAAATAATATACTGATCATTCAAATAATATACTGTTACCAATCTGGACTGCTTCTGTTCTGCATGATTTTGAACAATACAGTACAGCCATACAATCTATCTTTTCGTTCAGAATCCGCGTAGTAGACCACCATTCTTTTCCCCTCAGTTTTAACTTTTAAGTCCAAAATTCCCAAATTATCCATGGATCTATTGGCTTCGTGGGCTAGCATTTAACAGGGCTAGACACAAATTTATAGCATACTAGAAAGTAACAAGGTCCACATCTTAATCAATTATCAGCTTACGGTTTGGGCTTATGTAGTATGCTTAAAATTAAGTGACACAGTTTAATTAATTATTGGGAGTATACTACTGATTGGACCACGGTCCATGAAGTTAGACAATGAGGAAATTATTAGTTGAATAACTTTATTTGTACATATCCATCCATTCAAAAAAAAAAAAAAAAACTTTATTAGTACATAAATTTTGAAACAGAGCATGTGATTTCTATCTATGGATATAAAAGTGATGTGATGGGTAAGAAAACAGATTAATATTTTGGGTCTATTGTTGTGTAGATGTAGCATAGTTAGACTCGGTTTCTCCTCCCAGCTCAATGGGTTTAGGACATGTGATAGTGGCTGGATAAGGCCGACTGGGGGAGCTATTAAGATTTTGAAATCCATTTTAAAAGGTCCACCTTAGAATAACTTAAGTACTTATAAAAAATTATTTATTTTGTGATTTTTTTTTTAATTTGTGAAATTGACTTTATGCTGCCCCCGATGGAGGCCCCATCACCTTCAGATCTTCAATATGTTTCTTCAAATTTGCGTTTATCATGAAATTATTTACTGTGAATTGCATCATACCTTTTAATTTGTTGGATGCAATTAAGCGTTATGCCATGAGTTTCAGTCTATATATATGATGATCGTTAGTGAATCACATGTTTCGAAAATCATCTAAAATCTAAATGTTCATCAAGTGAAGATCAACTTCGTGTTAATCTTGGTGTAAAAGGGTTCAAAAGCAGCAAGAAAATTCAATTGTTGCAAGATGGATTGCCTTATATTAATGTAATTTTATACTGTTTTTGATCAATTGAGATATAGATATTACAGGGTTAGGAATTAGCAGAGGGGGTGGAGTGTACCATCAGAGCCAAAACATATAGGCCTTTTTATGCAGTGGCAGTACAGAGAAAGAAAAATGCAGAGACGGTATATTCTGAGAGATGAGTAGTCATTCATGGAGATACTGTATTTGCATTCTCTGCATCAAAGATATCTGCAGGTGGAATGAAGGAGTCGATCGACAATCCGGGCACGTTATAAACGACGTCGTGAATCCTCCACTCTTCTTCCATTCGAGTTCGACTATGCTGAATCGAGGTCTCCCCGAACCGGAAAACCGTGGCAATTGTCCTCCCTTGATGAGCAATTAATACTCCGTCCACGTCAACATAGTCCCCGATGGTGCTCCCAATCGTCGTCTCCCAGTATACGGTGTCGTTATCGGGTGACTGGACTCTGGTGAGGTGAGAATCCTCCATGTAAATCAGAAGTCCGCTTTTCTGGCTGAAGTAGCCGTATAACACGTGTCGGATAACTTCGGCCGGCCCCTCATTTCGCTCTATCACCGCAGCCCGATCTGCGGCAACTTTTAGGACGAAGCAGTCGTCGTCTCCTATGCGTTTCTCCCCTAAGCACTGTGCCTTGGCGAATAGGCGCGCCGTACTCCTCGGATCAAGCCCCTGCATTTTGTTCAACTCATTAGTTTAGTAGTAGTATTAGTATATCATGTTCCAAAACCGTCACATGTTATCATTAGAATATTCTGCAAAAGGTCTTATGAGTAGGACATAGCAACATTCTCAAGTCTATAAAACGAATAATTTTTAGAATAAATCTAGCAGTTTTTTTATGGATGCTTTTTTATTTGTTTTAAGGAGTCCGATTTGACTCCATAAAAATCATCTAGGCCAGAAACACATTTAAAGTGAAATCATGGGAACCCATGAGATGCAATGGCGTTATTTTGCAGAAAACGAGAAAGGTAACCTCAGAGCCCACATGTTTACTGAAACCTATGAGGGATAAAGTGTGAATGCTCAAAATTTAAACAATAGCGGATCCAAGAAATGACAAGCAATGTGATCTCTTTAGCAAAGCTTTTATTTGAAGAGAAAATATGTATTTTTGAAAGGTGAAAATTAAGGAGAAAAGCAACAAAGAGAAAGATGTAAAGCATAAAAAACAACAGTAGATTAGAAGCACTTTAGTATACGAATAAATCGCAATAATCCCAAGAAGATGAAATATACATAGGAAAGAATCACATGTTGTGTCTTCCCAAATTGTGAGTGCTTTCAAAGATAAAGTGTTGGGTAAAGCAGTGGACACTGTCGGTTTCCATATCTTTGTCAGCCAATCCCTACCATCTTCACTTGTTTTTTCAACTTTGTTGATTTCGAGAAAGTACCCTAATCAATGATCAAATTATTGCAAATTTTCAAGTACTATGCGGCACTCAAGTTTTCAATCGGATGGGTTAACCTTTTTTAGATAGAACTTCAATTTCTTGTAGGATTGACACGAAATCAAATAAATGGAGATTGGAGATTTACCTGAATGATACGGCGAAGAGGGCGTTGGGGGCCTTTCGCAGCATGAGTGCCAAGCCAAGGGGTGTGTCGCCATACAATCTTCCCGTTGCTCCCGGCGAGTACCTTATTACCGCCCACAGCCAATTCTAGTGACCACATTCCGGGCGACATTTGCCATAAAACAAAGCAGCCATTTTCGGCGCTTCTTGATCCCAGAGTCCTAACGTTCTTCCCTGTTGAAATCTCTGTTTCACAACGGATCATCTTCACCACCCCGGAAGTGTACATGTTTTTGGCACAATTGTGTTGCTTGGAGCAACCCGTGGAAGCCAAGTACTGTTGTATTATGTAATTTGCTGCCGATGTTTCCTGAATCAAACATCAAGAAGAAGGGCGTGACTAGTGAGTGAATCTCTGAGACTAATATCTTCCAAGAATTGATCATTGGAGAAATGAAGTGGGAGACTTACAATGGGAATGTTCTTAATGTGAAGATGAGAAATTGGGTTGTTTGTAACAGGAATAGGAGCAAGTGGGCAACCCAAAACACCAAGCAAAAGCCTTAAATCTTGCCTCTTGACTAGACCAATATTGTTACCATACATAGACATTGAGAAATTATTGCTTCCGGCCGGGGCACTTTTTTGTGCTCGAAACCATTCTCGAATGACTTCCCAAGAACTCTCCTTTTTGCTTCCTTCTTGATTCTGCATGCTGAAATCTGGCCCTTCCATTAGAGGAGTCAGGGGTTGGACGCACCACACCTGTTTTCTCCGAGCCCTCGACGCCATTTTTGCCAAAACTAAAACTCCCACAAAATGCAGAGCTTTGAGAAGTTATGAAATGGGAAGATGGACGAGGGAAATTGGAAAGAACCAAGAAAAAGAACTGGTAGATTTATGAGTAAGAAGGAAAAAAAAGGGACAGCCCATCCGCCCAAATGGCAAAGAGGATGATATATAATTATAAGTTTAAGAAGATTGGGATATGGTAGCTTTATTCTTTATGTCTTTTGGACTACATTTATGTCCGTTTATTCACTTGAGCCACACAGAGGTTTTTGGATAAATTAACAAGTCCCTTTCTACATTTGGCTTATATCCAAATCTTGCTTTCTTACTTGGAGTGGCATTCTCAACTTGAAGTTAAGTTGAAGATAATGCTACAATTGTCATTTGTAAGTTACTTTCTTGGCAAATTTCGACATAAGTTATCTCCCCCTCAGGGGCCCCTTTTTACAGACGAAAAAGGAGAAAATAATTGTGTCATTATTTATTTACAGAGAAAATTGCATTGAACATTGGTCTTCCTACATGACATATTATATTTTGTGAAATTTATTGTTTTTTGCTGGCGTTGGCGCTACCATGTACTAGGAATCGCGAGCCACATAGGCGTTACATTGCTTTTATAATGCATTAGGTATTCATTCAATTTGTACAAATACTGAAAAGAAAAAACAATGAACTATTAAATATTAAAGCATGATGACCTAAAATATGATAACAGCTAATGCACTTCCTTTAGGAAAAAAATATGCTTATCTAAAAGTACTGAACTAACCAATCAATAATTCACATGTGCATTCAAGAGCTCAGTTTGTTATTTAATCTGGGTCTTAAAACCCACATTTGGATTCCTAAACACTACAGTAACGAAGTCTTACCCGTCTGCATAATTTTGATTTTCTTCTTATTTACCAGTAATAAGTGCCCCTAATAACTATTTTCTTGTAATTAGAGAAAGAAATAAAGGAAGAAGAATTAAGAAAAATGGGAAAGAGAGGCGAGTTGGAGAGTCTGCATCAATGGTTGGATAGGCGGCACAAGTGGGAAGGACGAATGGATTGACGGTAATTGGTGGCTGATCTTCCACGCCAAGCTCTCCAACAAGTACTAATAAATTGTTCAAGTGTTTCTTTCGATATTGCCAAATGGGTATCATTTAGACATTTGAGCCTTTTTTTCTTTTTTTAACTTCTATTTTTCGTTTTAAAATTCTCGACTGAGGTGTGCCTACGTAACATAATTTTTTTTTTTTTTTTGGGATGATACGTAACATAAATTTTTATAGTAGCTAGGGAAAAAAGTCAATAGAAAATCGTGACTCTCTTCAATGTGCATCGAGACTAGAGTTGCATGTCCCTACCAATATAACTTTGAAGCAAGAAACAAAGTTACAACTTACGAGAAATCGTCCCACTTCCAACAAGCTCGTTGCTTGAATAAAGCAAATTCTGGCGCACAAGGGAAAGGGGAACAAAATTCTACTACTTCAAAAGTATTATACTCTATTTTATTTGTATTAAATTGAGACCCTCGAACACACATGTAAATTCTTCAATAGTAAGGAGCAAAGAAGAGTTTTAATTTTTTTTTCCCAAGGCAAAGAGAATACCGGCTAAAAACGAGATTGCCACAAAATCTAAAATTCTATGTAAGGTAATTGGAACTTGAGATTATCATATATATATATATATATATATATATATATCTTACAAGATCAA
This sequence comes from Nyctanthes arbor-tristis, assembly GCA_963692815.1. Classification (NCBI taxonomy): domain Eukaryota; kingdom Viridiplantae; phylum Streptophyta; class Magnoliopsida; order Lamiales; family Oleaceae; genus Nyctanthes; species Nyctanthes arbor-tristis. The sequence continues at coordinate 2,154 of CAVNYN010207607.1, read as the reverse complement.
CCTTATCAAGATAGTCAATAATCCAAGTGTTTATATATTGAATATTCATTTTATGTTTATTTGACGTGAGATATATCCTCTCACATGCCTCGCAAAATAGGTGGCTCGTTGGAATACACTAATTATTTTCTAATTATTTCCTAACTAGGTAGGTTTATTTCTAAACCCCTTTTCCGTTGTAAATATTAGACTACTTTCATTATTAAGATCAATACAATTTCTTGTGAGGAAATTTAACTTTTCTTCCCTTATTTGTTATAGAACTTTTCAAACTTTATAAAGGGATAATCGTTTCGGTGCGTTTGAGTCAATCAATCAGTAATTCTTTTTCCAATATCTTATTTGGTTCATTAAGGGTTTAACATACCCTAGCCTCATAACTTGTGAAATTTACGTACAGATCTTTAAATAATTTTAGTTTCATCGGGTAAAGAATCAACCCGTTGTGGATTTTGTTTGTACCGTTCAACGTGTGTCAAGGTCAATTCCTTGTCACTAAGAGAGGGCCGAAGAGTGTATGACCCCGAGGCCCGGTATGGCAACCTTTCTGGATCCTATACGGTAATTTCGGCCAATTGCACATGTGATCGAATATATTCGACGCCCATGTTATTAAATCATTTTAGAGGGGTGGTCCAACGAGTACCTATCGTTTTACCCACATTTCTGGTTAGGGAGTTGTGCTGTTTTCATGGCACCATCCACCATAATCATTTTTCTATTATTAGAAGGAACTGTTTTTTGGTAGGCACCTTTTTTCCCCCGAAGATTCTTTCGTTATTTATTTGTTTATTTTTATGTTGGGTAAATAAAAATATATTCAATGGTTCCTTATATTTAGGCGATTCTAAGAAACTTAATAGATCATTTTACTCCAACTATCCCTTATCACCTCCCTTAAATATGGGAGGGGTGAATAGTGTCTCTTCAAATATAGAGGGACATTATTCACCTCCCCCATATTTGAGGGAGGTGATATAATTACAAAAATATCATTCTTTTATTTACAAAAGTGCTATTAGTTTAATTACGACAACGCAATTTGTATATTAATTTCAATTTTTAAAATATAATTGTTCTAATTTTGAGTTTCAAATTTTTTTAATACTATTAATTTATTTTTTAGAATTCAAATGTTACACGTTTTTTAATTTTTATTAAATATCATTACTGTAATTTAAATTTTCAAACAAGTGAAATTTATTTCCAATAGAAACCACACAAACACGACAAACTTAACAAATGACAAGCTAAGTTTGTTAATAACGATGACAAACAAATATTTTAATAACCATGATAAACAAGTGTTGCGAGGCATGCAAGTAAGTCAATAATACAAACTAGAAGCCACATAAATCTACAGAAAACTTAAAAACGCAATAGGAAATTGATACTATTTGACAATCAAATATCACAAATTTCAATAATCCGGCAAATGACTTGAAGATCTTCCAAGATCTTCAAAGAACTGACTAAAGGATCCTAACTAAGTTATTTAATAATTTAGATTTTCTTTTATGCGCAATGATGATATTCTTTATTTGGCTCCTTTTGAGATATAAATTATCTAATCTTAACTAATTATAATTATTATACAAATTAAGAATGATTTTAATTAAATAAAAATATTATTCCTATTATTACTCAATTAAGAGAAATAGAAAATAAAAAAAAAAAAGATTCCCCTAAATAAAAGAGAAACCATTAAAAAGCAACAATAATTTCCCCTATATTTGAGAAAGGGTTTCCTTTATATTTAGGGGAAACCCCTTGGAAATGCCCTAAGGAAATTGAGAGTATTTATAAGGAAACGAGAAAGTTAATTCTTTATCAGAATCAAACACTTCTCTGGTCACACTCCCATTAATGTGATGATTTCTTTTAACTATTCATTTAATCGATTACAACACACCGATTAATCACTATATATATATATATAATAATAATAATGTTATGTAGTATCAGTCTTGCTTGGCACCAGTCTATGTGGCAACTAATGTGGCATTGAATAATAAGTGAAATTAAATGTATAAATAAATGACTCACTTGATTTGACTTATTATTCAATGTCATATTGATATGGTGCTAAGCACCAGTGGTGCTAAATAACATTACAGATCGGAAGAGCATATATATATATATATAAAGGTAGTT
>CAVNYN010207602.1:0-10435 GCA_963692815.1 Nyctanthes arbor-tristis | reverse complement strand
GAAAGAAGAAAAGAAAGAAATAGTTAAGGTTGAAGAGAAATCTGGGGGGAAAATTGAGGAATTTAAAGAGGTTAAGAAAGTGGAGGTAAAAACCAAAGAAGGTGAAGTGCCATATTTCATTCATTATGTGTACGCACCCCAATTGTTCAGTGATGAAAATCCTAATGCCTGTTCAATTATGTAAATTTACGCCTTCATTCTTTCAGAGTATACCATATATAAAACCAATATCGATCTAGTTCAAGCCTTGCTAACATACACCAATAGATAGTGGGCAATTTGTAACTTTCTGTTAGTCCATATATAAGAAGTAAAGCACGTGATTGGGACGTCATGGTGCCCATCAGTTGGCACAAGATCATTCTGAATATAATGGCAAACATATGAATATCTTCTATTTCAGTCTGATGCGCAAAGAAATTAAAAGCCATAGATTGATCAAAAATCAATGTTTTTTACATTCAAGATTTTATGATTGCTGGTTGAGAATTAGGTAGCTAGCTTCCACGATAAGTGGAGAACGAAAATGGAGAAAGTAGAAGGGGAACATGAAAATGTTGTGATATCTGAGACTCCCTAACTTCGAATACGATAGAGACATATGGGAAAAATCCTTCGGGGTTGTATTTTCCTGTATTGAAACTAATCCGGTACATTCCTGGACTCAAAGCATCTACCATGTCCATCATCTGGCCGCTTCTCCCGTCTTTACCAGTCGTGGAAGACCACAGAGGGGTCCAACCACCTGAATCTGGTTCGCCAAACAATGGTCGAGGTTGATTGTTCTTCCATATCTCCAACCTTACTTCGATTCCAGTAGCCGGAGACCCACGAGCTACATCCAGTACGTGTGTTGTGATAGGTGGGTGGGTCCTAGTAAATTGTTGAGATGGTTTCATGGCAGAAGCTTCGTTTGCGGCTGTCAAATGTGCTCCAAAAATTTTCACTCGATCTTCTGACAAAGATGTGAAAAACTGAGTAAAAATCTCAATTCACAAAGTTTACCGCAAAGATTAGCCAATAGAAGGAAAGTAGCAAAGAACATGAGCCAGAGAAACAAGTTCGATATACGGTAAATGTAGTCAAGAAACATAAGAAAGCCTGCTTCCGGTACAAGATTATTTGTTATAGCTTCAGTAAATATTTGTAACTTTTGGAAAGCCATTAGACGCACTTGCATCGAGCAAATGAGGTTAATTGTATGGAACACAAAAAATCCCTTTAAAGTTGGAAGAAAATTGTGCCGCAAAAGATACTTCTAATTCTATCCAGCCCAGGTCATTTCTGAAAACAAGAGGTAAATATATGAAAAATGGGAAAAGCCGATTTAGTGCAAAATCACCTCCAGCTTTAGTAACATCTGCAGTATTCTGGGTTTGGATTGGGGTAGACGCAGCAGAATTAACTGTAAATAGCTTGGAAAGACGTAATTCAGTTATTTTCATTTGCTCTTGAGCTGCAAACTCAAACTCAACTATAGGCTTCTTTTGGTAGCGCCTCTGCAAGAAAGGTCAAAAAAAAGGAACTTTCCTATTATATCTAGTTAATAGGTCTCAAGGATAAAAGAGAGGTTTAAAATAACAGGCATCCAAAGAGTGGCGAAAGGTATGTGCTAGTAAACATCAATGCTTATCAACAACACAGCAAATTGTACCAGTCCTATCATTTCGTAACTTTCTACAAAATATAATTTTACCATATCATCAAGTGAGATCCACCTAAAATGTCAAAAAAACACTAAAAAGTTAGTTGTAAATTGAATAACTGATGATCACAGAACTCTTTCCCTACATAACACTCCCGAGCTAACTTAGATATAAGGGTATTGAGAAAAATATTAGATGGATGGGCCTAAAAGATAGAGAAAACACTTTTAAAGATGTTACGGTAAAATTAAATTGCAGCACTATTTGTTTGAGCAGGAAATTTCTCTAAGTTAATACTACAATAAAACATACCAGGCTTTATTCGCCATAGCTTTGGGATCAGGAACGGAAATCCTTTTTCATTACTTCACACGATTTATTTCCACATTCATCGGAAGGTATGAAGCAATTCAGCAGCAAACTTGAGAGAGAGAGAGAGAGAGAGAGAGAGAGAAGGGGGGGTGTGCAAAAGGAGATGCGGAGAAATGACAACGTTACCTTCATCTCAGCCAATATGTCGAGGGTACTCCTCCCAGATGCAAATATCAGAAAGACAAATCCAAACTTCTGTCTATAGCGCACATTCCATTCATGTAGCTCCTAGAAAATAAAATCAACCGAAGCCTCTCAATATTCCTCCAAACCTCAAACATCACCAAAAACAAAAGGAAATGTTTACACACACAACTTGAGAAAGGAAAAAAAAAATGCATGCAGAACAATAAGAACTTTCATCCTTTTTCATACATGGCAGAAAATTCTCATAGAAACAAACATAAGAGACATGTACGTAACCAACTCATGCCAGCAGACCAAATAAAATTTGAAGAAGAGTGAGAGTCATGAAATACAAACATTTTAGGACTAGAAACAAGTTAATTGCTGTTCAAATTCAGCTTCAGAAAATCTTTGGTTCTTAGCTGTTATGAAATAGAATAGCTGTCATAAATACCTGTAAGGTCGTGTTAGTGGCAGTAGCTAAAGCTGTAGACTGCTCTTCCTTGCTCCACCTGTACCGGGAGATGTATAATCTATTAACTCCAATTGTAAGATGCAGTTAGTTGCTCATAGCTAGAATCAGTATTATGAAAAGCATAAGGCACGGAAGGTGTCGAAGTCACACCTCGAGTCTAGGATGTTCTTCTCCTTATTTTTCATTTACATGGATAAAAAATCATTAACTTGAGTATTATGTTAAAACTCACTCTGGGAAGAAGGGGAAGGGTCATAAATAAAATGTGTCGAGACTATTTTCTATCCTTACTATGACATGCACTCCTCGTTATTGCTCAAAGTCCAATGAAGCTTCATCTTTGTTAACAAAACACAGTAGATTCCAAAAGTTCGATGGTTGCTTGCTGGCTAGTCAACAACAAGATGACATGGAAGCCAGCCAAATCAATGAGAAGAATTGGGGTCCAGTTCAGAGCGTAGCTGAAGGCCACATACGAATACTAAGTGAAGACGAGAGAAATATGCTTCTTCGAATTTATTGAGAGAAAATCACAACGGAAGCCTCCTTTATGAGCATATGCCCCCTATTTATAGTGAAGAGCTCAGAGACACCAATATTACATAATGTGATTGACATGTTTGACTCGCCTAGGCCTAGGTCATAGCTATACCAACACTAGACTTGAGTGGATTTAATGCACTTGTAGTTTGATGGGCCATTTCATGTGCTTGACATGACTGATTACTCTTTCCAGGTCCTTCATATTCAGGTCGTTCATATAACCTATCTGGTCATGTCTTCTATGTGACCTATCAGGTTAGGTCTTCCAATATGCTGCTCAAGGTCTTGGGCTGAAGACTTACTCGAACGTCCAGATTGGACCTCAGTTCATCTTGGCTTAGAGGAATGCATGAATATCTGGTCCCCAGTGTAGAGCTCGCCCATATTAAGAAGTGTTGCATGTTAATTTTGACCCCATGTAGCATGATGACTTCGATTCGGACCTCCACCTCATACTGAGTGCCTACAAAATATATGTAAGCTAAAGTCGTGACAAGCGTCGAGTCTACATGAGGTAGGAGAATTTCCCATTAAAATAGTTTCATTATATCATATAAGAAGCTTAGGAGTTAAGTCCTTCACCTTCTTTCTTCTTTCATACTTGTGTAGTTGTGTATGGTTTACAAGATGTATCCAGTGTGAAGTCATCTAAACTATGCAGAGCCATCTTACTTGTACTAGATGATATAAAATGAGGGGAGCATCCCCAAATACAATTTTGAAGGAGCAGTTTAGAATTCAAAGTTGGCAGGTTTCACAAGCTCATGGTTGGATGTGCTTAATAGAAACATAAAAGGTGCTTTTTTTCAATAGTATTGCCTTTAATATTTTCAAGGCACCTTTAAGCATACAAAAGTAAACCCCAACATGCAGTGAGTAGAACTAAGACAGGATAACAATATACTATTGTTAATAATAGGGAAGAAGATGACAACTTAATGAAATAGAGAACCTTGTTGATAAGAAATTTCTTTTGACATCAATGAGGGCCATTTCGATTATCAATAAGGGATAGAAGAAAGTGAAGGCAAAAGATATAGAATGGAGAACTGTTACACAGATCTTGCAAGTTAAAGGAAACGTTTTACAAAAAGACTTCTAAATCAGCTATAAACTCTATGCATCGCGTTGGACAATCTAAAACAAATTTGTTAATAAAACACATATAGCATTGATGACAATAAAGTGAGAAATAATACTAAAAAGTGGAAGTCCCTAATTGAGTATAGATTAATGAAAAGCATAGAAGTCACCTCCCTATTTCTTTGCACACGGCGGAAACAGAGAATGAGGGTCAAAATTAACATAGTTTGATATGGTTGCAAAAAATCATTGGTAATTTGTTAGTAGATCTAGCTCTAGTCTAATGAAATTCAGAAAAGGAGTCCATCTACTAAAGCTACATTTAAAATCACACTTGTTAATTTTGGTTTGTTCAGCGCGGAACACTTTAGCTTGGTGCATGTTAAAAACAATAAAGCATCACTTCCTGATCCACTGCAGCTGAGAATCATGTTTCTTTCCCTCACCCTCCAGCACCCTCCCCGGATCAAAATAGAACACGTGATTTGGGGAAAAAAATGAAAGAAAAGGAAAGGAACAAGGAGCCGATCTCCAAAATCATCACAATTGAGTTTGTTGGCTGCATTAGGTCAGAAGTGGGAATACTATAATCAGAAAGGAAGAGGATTCTTTCTCTTCCTAGAATAGATCCTAAAAGCAGAGGTAAAGAATACAAACATCAAATTTTTCTTCAAATAATTCATTCACTAAAGAAAACCACAAAATTCTTGTAGCCACTACCAAAAAAAAAAAAAAATTAAATAAATAAATAAAAGAAAAAGAAAAAAAAAATTCAAATTGTAGCTAAACCCATCGATCTAACAAAGAGAAAATCTATGTAATGTAGTCTTAATTCAACGAAGAGTTCCACGTGGTTGATTTAAGGATTCCATGTCAAATTTGAAATAAATAATTCTAGAACACCTCACTCCAACGGCCCATCCCCGCAACAAAAGTAGTATAGCAAACAAGACGAAAATCAAATAGAGAAGGAAGAGCAGAAAACTGAACTGGGCACTGGTGGGACTTTCATTGGTGCTAAAAGGGCTTTCCCCGATCGGCGGATGAGCAACAAAAGCTTCTAACCACCCATTCACATCCACCTGAAACAGAATCATTCGCCCAATGAGAGAACCCACATAAACATATACGAACAAACTTACAAACATCTCATCAAAGAGACAGGGAAATACTTTGTTGAACCATATGTATCTGGCAGCATTAACAGCTTCCTGATAATCAGGAAAGGGTCCAGCTAAAACCATCTCCTCAGCAAATTTGACGCTCCCGCAGCATGCCAAGAAATCTTTTTCACCCAACACCACTAATTGCTCCATCTCTATCCGCCCTCTCTCTCTCTCTCTCTCTCTCTCTCTCTCTCCCTCCCTCCTTTACGTGAACAGCCAAGAACGAGAAATGGAATTTTTCCGAGTACGAATCGGGATTTCCCCCGTGATTGACGATGGGTGGTGGCGCTGCCGCTAGCGGTGCTGACTAATAAGGCTTACGTAAAAGACCCTAACGTTTCACATCTGTATAGATGACCCCCGCAACCTTTCTAGGCAATTTCTCCCCCTCTATACAAACTAGTACTCGTCTGTTAGATCAATTTTATTTGTCCGGGCATTGGAGGGCCAAATTTTGTTAACAAAGTATAATGTAATAAAATTAAATGACAAAAAAAAAAGACATTTTAGTAGGATAAAAGTAGAATGCAACATGTCTAAAAATACAATTTGGACGTAGATAATAGATACTATTTTTTTTATAATTCATTTTTAGATTATGATTTTATTACAACGATTGTAAATAGACAGTTAAATAATTGACATACTAAGTTTTAAACACTTCGGGGATTATACCTGCAATAATGTATCTGAGTTACTATTATATTTGGAAATTGAGGTGAACTCTTTTCAAATATTCTAGACCTCCTCGTTATTATGAAATAAAATAAAATATAAAGGAATATCTACAATTGATAACCTAATAAAATTGTTAACTATTATCATTTCTAAGCAAATAAATAAGAAGTCAAGAAAATAATTTATGCTGATACATAGATGGCTACAACTATATAATGTTAGTGTTTTTTTAATACAGGAGAGGAAATCTGTTTCAGGATTAATGGGCTAACCTATATTGTTATTGTATTTTTTTAAAGCTTACGTCAACATATTGTTCCCATTGGGCTATTAGAATTAGAATTATGCTGCTAAGTGGTGTTGCTATATCAACTTCATTGATGATAAGAATAGTTTTGACACTGGAAGTTAATTTAAATACTTATTATGAAGTTGCGATAATTATGTAGTTTAACAAATCATGTAATTTTTATACAAAAATAGTCATGGAAGATAAATAATTATGTGAGAACAAAAATTAAAAAAAAAATAGTGGGTTGCTAAAAAAAATAGTGAATGTTAAAACTTTTTTCGTAAAAAATAAAAATAACTATAGAAAAGAAAGTGAAAATTTAAAAAATATGGGAGTAAATAGTTCTTCAATTATGTATATGCAATGCTCATTACTACATGAAAAAATAAAAAAGACACAAAAAGTGTAGAAAAAATGTTGGTAAATCTTCAATTTGTAAACATTTTGTTTACGAATCGATCATTTTTATTTGGAAAAAGGACTTTAAACCTGATGGGTCATGGAAGAAGGTTGCAACAACTAAGTGTGTAAATTGCTCCAAAAGAGGTGTAGAAACTGATCTAAACTTAGATCTAAAATGTGTCAAAATTGCTCTAGAAAAGGTGTGAAAGTAATCCAGAAAGTGGAAACCAAGTGTAAAAGAAACAAAAATATGTTAAAGAAAAAAGGCATTTTGGAATTTTGCATGGGCGAAATGCCAAAATTAGATTTCGAAATAATTGTTCCGAACTGTATATACATAGATAGATATAAAATGCATGATAGGAAAAGAAAACACAAAATAGAAGTGCAATATTATGCATACACATTTAGGGGGTGTTTGATTGCATAAATTTTCCATGAAAATTGCTGAATTTCCATCTAAATTTTAACTTTTGTGTGTTTAATTTACAAGTGAAAATATAATTTAGGGGGTGTTTGATTGCATAGTTTTTCTCATTTTTCCTAGAAAACAATTCCCACATCCCCTTAAGTAAAATGTTTTCCATGCATGAAAGTTAGAAAATATTTTTTTCCATCATTTCGTATCAAACGCACTCTTATAGTTGTTGTAATAGTTATGCGAAAATGTAAGGAAAGCAGGTGTAGCTTATTTGAGAATGTGAGTAGTTATACAAAGTGGGTAGTTATACCCACAAAAAAAAAAGCGAAATTGTCGCCAAAATGCATTTTTTTGATATTCAAAAAAAGAAAAATAATAAAAAAACTGAGATACACAATAAACTTACAATATAGACGGTTACAATATAAGAAAACATGTGCAACTTATCTGAGAGTGTGAGTGATTGTATAAAGTAGATAGTTATACAGAAAAGAAAAGAAAAGAAAACTGTTGCCAAAAAACAATTTTGATAAACAAAAAAAGAAAAATGGACATGTGTGATTATATAAAGTGGATAGTTATTCTTTTGAAAAAAATCACCAAAAAAGCATTTTTTTGAAAAAACAAAAAGAAATGAAATGAAAATAATTTGAGAATCTAGAATTTCCTGTTGCCGATTTAATCTCGCAAGTGCACAGATCGTTAACAAGTAATATAATAGTGAATAAAATGTCAAATTCCACGAGAATTGAATCTACAAGATTCACTCTAATTAATCTTGACTTCAAATAAAAAAAACAGACAATAAGATTTTAGGAATAATTTTGAGAAAATTAAAAAAAATCTAAGAAAATAAACAGCTAGTATTATTTATAAATCTTAAAAATAATAAAATCAAAATAATTCTAGAATTCTTGAATCCACCACCGTTCTCATGATTAACTCTAGATACTTGGGGTTGAAAATCAATAATCTAATATTATTCAGAAACCTCTCTCGATCGTTTTATATCTATACATTATATTAATTATCTCTAATTAACATATATAGTACGCATTAATCTACTGTGATTATCTTTTAGCGATTTTATAAAGTATAATAGTATCTCTATCTATTATAGGATCCTATGTTGCTCATAACTATATGCTATATTCATGAAAAATCTCTCGAATGCAACACAAACCTCAAAACTCTTATTAATGGTGATTAAGCATTAAAACGGAATAAGAGAATAATGAATAATCAACCTGAATAAAGAAACTAGAACATGTGAGAACGAGTATTCTAATTAATCACAAAAATGAGGTCGCATCATTAACCCTAATATAATCTACTAGCCTCGCATAATAAGATCAAAAAGAGAACAAATATATAAATTAGAATTTATCACCAAAGAGGTGATGAATTTATGATAATTCCACGTTCTCCCCTCGGCGACCCTAGACCACCGCACTCCAGGGCTCCATCCCATGACCATGAACCCTACACACTGCTTCATGGCTATCCGCACCCCACGGCTTTTTTTCTTCCCTTGGACTAGATACATGCGTGCCTTTTATTCTTCAATATTTTTGGGCCCAATTTCCATGTTTTGCACGAGCACTTGTTGAAGAATTAGATATATATTTTTTTTCTTTTTCCAAATGAAAATAACATTGTAACCATTGATCTTCCTCTTCTCTTCAACCTCGGTCCTTTAAAGATTGTATCTTCAACCCATCTACTTTTGACTTCCTCACATTTAATCTTTAGATTTTTTAACATGTGCAAATTATATGTTCATGATTCTCAAAAGTTGATAAAATTATCTGTTATTCGGGTTAAATTCTAAAATAAACAAAAACAAATAAAATTAAATAGTAAATTGAGGAAACACAACGATAAATGTCTAGTTTTAATGGCACAAGACAAGTGCAAAATTGCACTTATCATCTCCCATGAGCGAGAAAAAGAATCCAAAGTTACTACTTATTTTCTATATTTATTGTTTATAGATAACACTGGCTCCTATCCTCGTAATTACAAAAAGGCACGTGATTTCTTGTGTTTTATAACGACTATACCAATATTATGGAGATAGTGTTATTTTCATAGGAAAATTGTGAAAAGTAGTGTTAGATGACTATTAAAAAAGATCTCCCACAATACGTCTTGTGAGAATATCTCACACATAGCGGGAAATCATTAATTAGACAATTCACTCATTACCCACTCACTATGAGACAATATTTACGTGGGTTGTCCAATAATCTTTTCCCACGTGTATACTTAGAACGATGATCTCGTCAAATTTATGTGGGAGATCGAAACTATGGAAATGGTCAGTAGCGGATGCCGGGGTGATATATGTGTGTATAATAATCCGCTTTTAACAATTTGAAAAGTTAATTGGCATCAATTTTTTAAGTTTAATAACTTGTTTAAATTGTGTAAATTGAAATAAAATTTACTTAAGTGTTGTCTATATTTATTATGTAATTGAGAAAATATATTTGACACCACAATTTGTATAAATGCAACACGTTTAAATTATATTTATTAATAGTCCATGAATTTTGTTTATTTCTACGTTTATATCCTTAACATTTTGTCTTATCCTTTTTTTTTCGACCTTCCATAAATTAATATTTCTTACATTAAACCATGATTCCTGTCCAAATCGATTGATCATTATACAAGCTCTTGAATGAGTTTGGGATAATTATGCAAGACTGTAAATCTTTTCTCGACACTCAGCCAAATTTTATAGTTGATTAAAATTTTATAGTTGATTATGTTTGTCGTGAAGCCAATGGAGCAGCTCATGAGATAGCGAATAGGTCTACTACTTTACAAAATCCAGTATATTACACACTACACCTAGGTGGCTTCAAGAGGTGCTACTTTTCGATGTAATGAACAATTCACAAAGAAATGGAGTTTGAGCTCTCTCTCTCTCTCTCTCTCTCTCTCTCTCTCTCTCTCTCTCTCTCTCTCTCTCTCTCTCTGAGACATATATATGTTAGTAACTTTCTTAACTAAATTTTTTGTACGGAAAGCTATATGAAATACAAGATGTATACACTAGTTATTAATGAATATTTAAAAAAAATGTGATGCAACATTATTATTAAAAGTTAATGTTATGCAACATTATTAAGTGTATGGTATGGTATGCAACATTATTATTAGAATTGGTGTGGTTGTTGAAAAAAATAAGTATGTATTTTTTTTTAAGTACAAAAAAAAAAA
>CAVNYN010207590.1:0-13758 GCA_963692815.1 Nyctanthes arbor-tristis | reverse complement strand
CAAAAAAAAAAAAAAAAAAAAGAAAGTCCTGAAACAAACGCAACAAAAGTTTCAATTTTGCAGCCGTGCAGGAACAGTGCGTTTTTATTTTAGCACAAATATAGGTAAATCCCAATATATACAAACTCCAAAAAGCAGGTTCCAAGCGAAAGATACATAGGGGAAAAAATGAATAAAAGAAATAAATTAATTATATTAAATAAAAATAGAAAAGAACAGAAAACTCCTCCAGATCCGATTAACAACGAAATATGTGCAACCTAACAGCCAAACAATACTAATGAACAATTAAACTGACGAAAGTTTCAAAGAAAAAATCCCAGATTTATTTAAATGTATGAAATAAACAAACAAAAAAATCTTATTCCTTTTTTTTTAAAAAAAAGGGAGATCTCGTACCCAACTAAAGTTGAAGATTTCATTAAAAACTCCAGATCTACTTGGTATAAAGAAAATTACGCCAAAATAATTAAAATGAACTACAAAAAGGCATATAAATATGCAACAACTAACGTGCGAAGAAAAAGAACAGAAAATTTCAGCAAAATTTCAGATCTAGAGGTTCTCAACTAAAATGACGCCAAAAATAACCAAAAACAAGTTAATATCAAGGAAAATAACTGAAAATAAGAAGTAGAATCGGAGAAAATTCATAAAAATTAAATTAGAGGGCCATGACTACCTCCTCGTCTTCTTCACCATCATCGTCGTCGTCGTCGTCGCCGTCGTCGCCGTCATCGTCCTCGTCGTCTTCGTTTTCCCCGTCATCGTCCTCCTCGTCAGCGTATACCGGCTGCGCCGAAGCTCGACCACTACTGTTCACTGCTGCGTCCTCCACATCTTCCTCATCACTTCCTTCATCATCTTCATCGCCGTCGTCGTCCTCCTCCTCATCGTCGTCTTCGCCGTCGACTTCCTCGTCAATTTGCTCTTCAATTTTATACTCCTCAATTTTTTCCTCGTCTTCAAACACAGCCATTTCCTTTGAGCTAGAATCAGAAACTCCTACTCCTGAAATTTCTTTCTTTTTAATTTTTTTTTTTTTAATTTGGGAATTTTTTTTGTGAGGGGAATAAAGGCAGAAAGCCAGAAACAAGGAGGCGGAACAGGGGAGGTGGGTTTTCTGAGAGTGGAGGATGAGAATTGATCTGGACCGTTGAACTGAGAATTGACGCGGATTGATGACGTGGCGAATAGTCTGACGGTGAGGAGTAAGGGTGGAGAGAAGGGGGGGTGTATTTTCTCGTGGGTTCGTGATTGCGGCGCGCTATCGATATCTCTTCGATATTTGGCGGTGTCACGTGATCTGCGTGTGAGGGTGTCTAGGGTTTGATTTTATTTTATTTTTTTGAATAGCGTCTAGGGTTTTTTTATTATTTTTTTTAATTTTTGAAGCTCAAAACAACTTCATTCAGAGTTCGTATCGTTCTCAAAACTCGAAGGATGATATCTGGGGAGATGGTCTTTACAAAATTGAGATACACCCTGTCTAAAGTCAAATCTTGCAAGTTAGTAGGCTACTTTGTTTGCCTTCTTGTTTATGTATTTTCACTGTGGTAACAAGAACTCTGAAATGAATGTCTTTATATTCTGGACAACGATTCCTTCATCACTCCTCTCTATTGGATTTTGTATGGCCCCTACAGCTACTTTGCAATCAGATTCAAAAACCTCGATTTCGAAGCCTTCCTCGATAGCTATTTGCATTCCAACAAGAATTGCCACACACTTGCCCACAAGAGGGCTAGTTGAAGCTCAGAAACAACGTGTAGCCGCCATTACAAATTTCCCGTTCTCATCACGCACGACAACTCCAACGGCGAAATGATGAGATCTTTGTTAACTACAACATCAACATTCATCTTGAGGAATCCTGCCTTTGGTTTCTCCTAGAGGTACACCCTAGAGGACTGTTGGGGCTGGTGAGGGCGTGGAATATCACCCATGCCAATTGCTGACTTATATTCAGCAAGAAAGCCAACCACTCCAAGGAGAATGCGCTCTACATCAGTACGCTCTTCCGATCTCAAATATTTTGGAAAATATGAGCATTTCGCTGGGCCCAACATTTCCATGTAATGACCATGATTAGCTCCATATCTTCAACACAAAATTGATTCCAAGCAGCTAACAAAATTTCCCCTGTAGAAGATCCCCTCATTTCTAAGATAAAATCATGGAACACAAATTGTTCCTACACTTCAATGATGCAATCACAGAAAAAGAAGGAGTGGGCTATGGATTCTTTTTCCATTTTGTATCGAGTGCAAAGCGGGCAAGGGGTAATATTCCTATGCCACAAATTCTACTTAGTGGGGATAAAGTCATTCATCACTCGTCATATAAAAATTTTAATCTTACTTGTTAACTTCAAATTCCACATAAAGTTCCACGAATTCATTAATGGACAAGTGCAAGATTGTGGGTCAGACTTGGCCAAAGATACAACCAAATGATATCCCGACTTCACTGTATATTCTCCGTTCTTATCAAAATGCCACATGAATGTATCCGGGTAGTTAGGGCATCCACCAGGTAGTGAAGCAATAGCTTCATGATCTGGTGCAAGGAATCTTTGTTTAATGATGGACCAGTTCCAATAATCATTTGGTAGAATGATATCTGAAACTTTGAGAAGAAAATCATCATGGGAGGGGGGTAAACGGTAAAAATGAAAAAGGTCGAAGGAGCCATGGAGATAAGAAGATAGTGATGTTAGCGTCTAGGGTTTTATGATTCTTCCTTTCTTTTTCGAAACATTTATAATTGAATAATGTTATTTATCTAGTCTCTAGTTTAATTGTCATTTTCTTACTGGTTATTGAATAAATGAGGACCACTATGTATTTATGTATATTAACTTATCTTTCAATATAGTGATGCCAATTTGGTCGTCTAACTTCAATTCTTTTAAATGAAATTTACACCTAACGCCCACAACCTTTCAACAAATTAAAGATTACGTTCTCAACTTTTAATTTTGTTTGTGTGGATCCCCAACCTTTTCTGAAATCCCCAAACAGGTCTCTATGAACTGAAATCGCATACTCTAGACGTTAGTCAACACCCTAAAGACCAATTCCAATATATGACCAGGAGTAATTTTGGTAGAATATAAAAAAATGAATATTTTAATTTAAAAAATAATAATAAAAATAAAAAAATAAAGAAAAAAATGGGGTGGGGACCCCGTGCTACCATTTCTGGTAGCCCTCCCACCCCTCCCCTGGCTGCCAGTGGATGCCAGAAATGGCAACAATTGGGGGTCCCAACCCCACATTTTTTTTCTTTATTTTTATTTTTTAAATTAAAATATTCATTTTTCATATTCTATCAAAATTACCCCAGGTCATATCTTGGAATTGGTCTTTGGGTGTTGACTAATGTCTAAAGTGAACAGTTTCTGTCTATAGAGACCTGGCTAGGAATTTTGTGAAAAGTTGGGGATCTACACAAACAGAATTAAAGGTTTGAGACGTTATTTCTAATCTGTTGAAAGGTCAGTGACGTTATGTGTAAATTACCCTTCTTTTAATTGCACCTCAAGAACCTCTGTAGCAAATTCCCTATCTATCTATTTATAAAAGGCTTTATTATGCAAATGGCCCTAACCTTTGCCTTCACTTTGCAAATGGCCCCTAACCTTTTATTTTATGTTGAACACCCCTAACATTTGCTGATTTATTCAAAGATGGCCCTTACTATCTAGTTTTGTCCAAATTCCCGGTTAAAGTAATACATGGCTCACAATCTTTTCACCTCCAAGGGCATATGTGTCTATTAATTAAACTATTGAGATGTTTCATTGTTTATTATTCCAACCAGTCGAAAAGTCTATCTTCTCGCTAGGAATGCAGCATGGTTTCTCTTGTGTGATAATATTAGTGAGCTTAGATCCATCAGGTAATTTCTAAATTTATCTTATTTAATAAATGTGCTAACTTGTGTTGGATAATCCATGTTAGTTGACCTCTCAACAAAAATGAAAACCGAACCGAATTTTAAGAATATTTCCAATAGCCACAACCTTAACCTACAAATAAAAGATTACCCAAACCAAAAAAAAGAATGTTTAGCTGGCTAGTTCACATCCAAAATCTGTAAAAGACTCGAACTACAATAATAGAAACCCAATGGAATTTCTAAACTATTCCAAATAGCCACGGCTTGAACATGATTTATACATATTAACATGGGAAATGAATCAATACGATGATGGGCAGGGGCGGAACAATGGGGGTCTCCCGAGAGTCCCCGGCTTGGCCCAAATTGGGCTAGGCCTCAAAGGAATTTTCTTTTAGAGGAAATTAAAGGATTTAGACTCTTTTTTATTGTTATATCATTTATGCACCACTAACATAAAATAATTGTTGTTTTACTCTATTAAATTGTATTTATGCCACTATATTTTTTCTTTTTTATATTTTCATATCCTTCATTTAATTATTTTTTATAATAATTAAAGTATTATTAATTCTAAATTTTATTATTAGTTTATATTTATTTATTACCCTAGATTACACCTCTATATATACACACATATAAAGCCTAGTTGCATCCCAAATCAGTCGTCGTCACAGCCACAACCTTCCTCCGCGGCCTCGACCCCCACCGCCCTCCGCTCCCACCTCAACAACCTCCCACTGCCAGAAAATTACCATTTACAACCCCCTTCCTCTGTGGCCCGGCGCCCCACTACCCAACTCCACCACCGCTCTGCTATTTCACAGCCATAGCCACTGCTGTGAACAGCAGCAGTGCAGTGGCAACTGCTGCAGCAGCGTCTGAGAGACTGCACTCACTGTTGCGTCTCAGACCCCTACCGAACTACTTCCAGCAGCCACTCTCCCTTTGCCTTCTTACCCACCACCATTTCACCTGCTGAAAGAGACCCCCAACTCACAAACAAATGCCATCCTCACACAATTCCATTGTCTCCCCAGTTTTCTCCTCCTCTAATTTCCAGCTCTCAATCATCTGCAATAGATCCAGTCACCATAGAAGGTGTACATTTTGTTTTGGAAAGTATTGTTTTTTCTTATTCAGGCATTGTCGCATGTTCCAATTTGGTGTTTCTGCCTGAAATTTAAGATTTTGTTATGAGCAGTTCTCCCACGAGTGAGTCGTGTTTTGCTTTGTTTTACAGAGAACAATACTCTCTCTCTCTCTCTCTCTCCTCCTTGATTCAATCCATTTTATCTACAGAGAGCGGCTTGCCCTTTCTCTTCTCCGCAGTATAAATTATTGTTTACCCTTCTATCAAAATTTTTCACGTTACACTCCAATTGCTAGATCTTTTTAGTCACTTGTTTACATTTAAGAGGAAATTACATTATTTTATAAATATTTTAGTTACTGTACAATTTTGTGATTGTTATTATGGTTACAGTTTGTTACATTTGTTTCCTCGGTAACACTGACTTTTCTTTATTTTTTTTCCTTTCTTATTATCATTTTGTTACTATAGTATTTTCCTCGTGGTAACATTGCACCGGTAGTAACATAACGTTGTTACTTTTTTTTACCTTTGTTACCATTAATTTTGTAACATTACAATCCAATAGTTAACATGATTTCCATACGGGAAAAGTATTGTTAAAATTAAATTTTCCCTTTATTTTTGGTAACATTATTTTTTAAATGTTATTTTTTCTTTTTTCTTTTTTTTAACTGAGTCTTGCTGGCAGCCAACGCTGCAACGGTTGCCGGTGGTCGTAGTTTGCCAGCCGGTGGTGGTTGAAAGTGATGGCGGTAATGGCTAGAAGGGTGATCACTAATTATAATAATAATTATTATTCATAATAATTAATACTTAATAAAGTTAAAATTAATAAAGAATTGAATTTTTAATTAAAATTGGGTTAGGTTAATTTTGAAATAGAAAATGGTATTTTTGTAATTCCTTTCAATTTAGGAGTATTTTGGAAAATCCTACTATATATTTTAAAGAACCCCTTTTTTAAATATATTTTTATATGTTTGGATTAGGAAAAAAATAGTTAGGCTAAAGGTAGTCCAGAGTACTGACTACGCCCCTGATCATGGGTACTACCAAACTCATTCGAACAACCAAAATATGTTATCCTGATATTGTGACAAAAGCATTCTAACTGTTCAAGTCAATATTAGTAAGTCAAGGCCAAAATCATATAGTCAAACCCCTTTCCTACTCGTGCCTTCTCATTTCGATTTTGTTTGTACTCCGTAGTATAATATAAAATCTCAACAATGGCATAATAGGCTACTTTAACAAAGATCGTCTTTAGGTTCTTGCACTTCGGTCCCTATTCATCTTCATCTGCGACAGCATATGGTGGTGGGCTTCCTTCACCCTCATACAATACTTTTTCAAACGAGGTATGCAATGATTTTTGCAGCTTAATTGTGTTTGGAAAAAGGGAAAATTGATTACACCAATTTATCCTTAAAAATAAATGGGCACGTGGAGGGAGATTGTCTTTTTTAGACCATACGTTATCTTAACGGGAATTTGGACGGAATTGGATGCCAAAGGTCATCTCAGAAGGAATCAGCACGCATTAGAGTTGTTCAACGCTGAATTAAAAGGTTATGGGCCATTTGCAAAGCAAGGGTTATGGGCCATTTGCGTAATTAAGCCATCTATAAAAAGAATCTTTGACAAAATATGGAGACTTTAAAATTTTAATGAGTATAATAATATAATTTTTTAATCATGAAACACTTCCACAATTTCTTTTACGTAATCATACTTGATAAAAATGAGGGATGACAATGCTTTGGAGGTTTTGTCAAAGATGAATCAGGTTTGATATATGGAGCCTTCTCCATACACTGGAGGGGTGTTGTTACTCAGATTGTGGCTGAAGCAGTGGCGCTTCGAGAACGGCTTAAATTTGCCCTAGAAAATAATTGATGATCGGTAAAAGTAAGGTGTAACGTAACGCACATGCGGTGATACAACATATTATTGCAAATGAATTCATAGCACGAATTAAACGTATCATCATCAATGAAATTTCTGAGCTTTTAGTCCATGGAAATTATGGATCGTGCTACCATATTTCCAGAGATAGAAATAAGATAGCATACTGTCTTGCTATGCATGCATTTTCTTCTTGTAATTTATTTTGAACCAATTCCATTCCATGTTTCATTTCATCTCTTGTATGTGAAGGTCCATATGAAATGAAATATATTATCTTTCAAAAAAAAAAAAATTTACATCACAATTAATGACTTTCATTAATTAATTATTATGTAAAACTTGATATAAAATTTTTAGGTAACTGTAGCATAAATAGATAACTATGTATACGTTTACAGACATTAGAATACACTTGAAAATATTGAAAGTATTAATGAAAATCATTGATACAATAAAACAAATTTTTAACATATTTTATATTTGTGGTTTGAACAAGTGGCACATGGTTAGATTTTCATGTTTCGAATAGAAAGTCTCGAGTTCATACAACACATACCCCCCCCCCCACATTTTCCTTCCCCTTCCCTATATCCCCCTTATATTATATATATAACATAATTTAAATTTTTTTTAAAAAATGTACACGACACGTCCATTTTAACTGGCATTAATAAAAAATAATTCAAAAACATCTCAAAGTTCTATATAAAAAAAACAAAATTAAATTTTTTTTTTTTTAAATGTACATCACACGTTCATTTTTACTGGCACTAATAACAAAAAAAAAATTCAAAAACATTTCAAAAGTTCTGTTTCAAAAAAAAAAAAAAAATTCTAACTCCATTTGATGTGCATAGATACAAAATAAGAGGCAAAATAATTTTTGGAGAAAAAAATAAGAGGCAAAATGCGTCTGAGTGTCTTGCTTTCTACGTGTGTGAAGACATTCATATTATCGGTTATACGTTTGGCAAAATAAAATTCCCAGTAATAAGGCACTTTGATTACCAAAAGTCCAAATACTAATTTTGAAAAGTAAAAGTGAAAACGAAATTTTGTGTCGGCATCGTCTGATACGTCTGAAATTTAGCTTAGCCATACACAATTCCACCAATCTCTGAATTAATTATGGGTCCATTTGAGACCCAATGAGTTACATTTTTGTCCCGTTAGTGGCCATATATCCACGTTTTTAGAGTATATCTTTTCGTGAGTTCCTCTCCAAAACCTCTTCGAGGTTTTTTTTAATAAAACCTCTCATCTTGTGTGATTTGTATAGATACATATTACGTATATTTTAAATACACAAAACATTTATAAAATACACGTGGTGTGCATCTATACACACAACATGAGGTGGAAAGTTTTGTTACAAAATATTCGGGATTTTTTGAAAATTTACCATATTTTAGCATAAAAGCAAAGCACGACCCATAAATAAACATAATTTAAAGTTATTTTACCGTAAATTAAAACACTCCCTTATCGGTTTACTTGATCCGTATTTCAGTCACCATCTCATTTCTATGATTCCAACTTTGTATTAAAAAAAGAAAATAATAATAATAATAATTCAAAATTAGATGAGGGAGGGTACTTATATATTATATATTCTATAATAAAGGAACCCAATATGTTTGCCAAAAAAAGTAAAAAAAAAGGAGCCCAATATATGTTCATTCAATTCACCACCTCAATCCTACAATCACCACCTTAGAAAGTTAGTTGTGCTATTTGAACAAAAGTCCATACAAAAATTCTAACAAAAGTAACACATGACACAATCTTGTTTTTCAACACATCACATCACTTTTCATCAACAACAATCACACATGACACATGTCTATTTTGTCAAACTTTTGTTACTTATTTTGTAGTAGAATTATTCTAAAAAGTTATATATATCATAATTAGAAACTGAAATAGGAATATAATTGCCAATGAGGCCTTAATGAGAGGGTTAGACTGAGCCCTAGTCTTATGTTTGATTCCTCTATCTTAGGGTTTATTGTGTTTATTTTAGATTTATTTCTACCTATTGTAGATTGCTTTATGATGTATTTCAATAATTGTATATATATGTACATTTGCACTGCTAGAATAATGTAGACGGCAATTGTACTTTAAAAAAATAAAATAAGAATATAACTTAGCATTTTAAATATGTAACATAATTTTTAATTAAAATTCTTTATTATTAGTATTTATTTATTAATTATAATCTTCTAGCTCAAACTTTATTGTTGTCTTAGAAAACCTTTGTCGTTGTTATTGACAAAGTGGTAGTAGAGTATCTCCAATGCCATGGTCTTTCATCATGGTCCATTTGAGAAAAGGAAATAGAAACAAAAAATTTAATTGGTCCAATATGTTTCCTTATTTTTTCATTTTTGTTTTTCTTTTAATCAATTTTCTCTCATTTACATCATTTTTTCCTCACTTCTCATTTTTCGGGTCACGTGTAAAGTCTAAAAACATACCTTCATCTCCACATTCTCCACAACTATTTTATCATTATTTTTAAATTTCTATTTATCTCTCTCATCTTTTTCACTTTTCCCCTCTCTTTTTTTTCTTACACCTCTTTCTACCAACGTCTAATTAAAATAATCATTTTCTCTATATTTCTCTCCTCTATACCATCCAAGACCCAAGACCATGCACTAAAGTGTGGCATTTTTTCCATACTATCTATTCCGATATAAGTTGTGATGAGCTAAATTACAAAAATTGTTATGCCATATATTAGCTCAATTTTATACCACAACTTTCTAAAGTATCAGATGGGTGATAATATGGCGTGCCACTAACCGTTTATATGATTTGAAAGGAGGATGAAGACATACTGATAGTATGCTGCCACATCATCGTTTGGCACCATTTTAGCACGAGACCTTTAATGCCTAATACTTCATATAATTTTATACTATGCATGTAGTCTGACATGTATTTTTATATGTAATAATTATTATTTGAGCTAATACCTTGAAGGATAAATCTTTATGTACTACCATTTCTACAAACTGTTTTATAACTTATACATGTAGTATTATCTTGTGAAATCTTGTATTTTTACTAGATGTGTAAGTTATAAAAAAGAATAATACGTATAGTGTATGATCCTGACTTGAAACGCCTAATTAACCAAGGAACGATCTCAATATCAAGTCGTGTTGATGCGAGGTACTAATTAAGAGACTAGATAAAAATAACGATACTAATAAAATGAATAAAAGAAGATAAATGTTGAGATGAAATGATAAGTTAATTAGATGACTTCAACACGTGTATTTTCGTATTAGAACATTAAATTAACAAGTCGCAATCGGTGTACCCAAAATATCCAAGTAATAATTGACCTCAAATGTTCCCACCGAATCCAATATGACATCTAAAAAAGACTCCAAAACTTTCATTTAGCTTGATGAGCATACAGAAATTTCCTCGGGATGTGTATAGGGATGGGGTACTGGCCAAATTTCCGGTGGCCGGAGTTCGATTTTTCTCTACCTTCTTCAATTCTCCGATGGCCCGGAATCAATTTCTCCTCCTTGGCATCACGGTGGAGGAGCCAGAGCTTCCGGTGGCGTGAAATATCCATCGTGGATGACGTTCTGTGGACTTTGGTCACAGCTTTTGAATCGTTAGCTTTGGTTTGTATGCTTTTTTATTTCTTCGTCTTCTGTGGTTGTACCATATGAATCTCATATCGCATATGTATATATTTTCTCCAAAAACAACAATGATTTTCATTCTTTATAACTTGTGATGTTCGACTAGAATGTTTTGGAATTTGGTTAACCTAAATCTAAAGGCATTTTGTATGATTATATATAGAAAGTGCTCAATAGTTTTGTAAATCTTTAATATATACACTATTGAGTAGTAATGAAGTAATTAATGATAAGAAAATGAGCTATTCAACGTGTGATACAAAGAGAGCGAGAGGGAGGAGATGAGTATGAGACAGGGCAATGACATATATATTCAGAGGCAGGAGATCATTCCAAGACGAAAGACGCCGGCACAAGTGGATTTGACCATTCCTAATGTTTTGTCATTTTTACGTTACATATAGTTTCATTTGTTGGTCATTTTGGCCCTTTAATCTTTATTTTGGATGCGGTAGAGAACTATTTTACATGATTTGGTGATTCTTAGCCTAATAATGCCAAGAACTAGATTGGAATACTTGCGTGGTGGGTGCTGGCTAAGTCGACTAGCTAGATGGTAAGGCAATTGAGGCAACAACGTCCCTCCAACATAGCAAACTATGTTGCGAGCGAGACCATCAAGCCCAATGCACCTCTCTGACTCTCTCACTGCAAGTTGAAACCAAGCCTCTCATCTAATGAGTCTCGTTCCGAAGAAGCAAGTTGAAAACAAGCCTCTCATCTAATGATTTTTCGGACGTAGTGCATCTTTTACCACTCATTTTGATTACATGGTATGGACTCACATGTGAGTCTTCTTTTTCACACAATAATCTATATATGTGTGGGTTGTTGTATAAAAATGGGTTGTGTCCATATTATGAAGATATTGGAGGGCTCTTGATCATTTTTGCTATCATTCTTCTACCCTAGACAATGTTGAATGGATAATCAGTTTGCTCCATTGGACAAGGCCGAGTGAGGGCATATGCCTATGCTGAACTTTAGGTGAGATTTTTTTTGGGTCTGAACTTTGGAGGACTAAATTTTTTAGCTGCCATGAATCAAAGAGGCAGAGAAATTGGGTTGTGCAAAGGAAGATGATATATATATATATATAATTTGATTCAACTAATCTTAATTTTTTTATGTACTTTTTTTGCGTCCAGATTTTAAAATTGATTACGGTCTTATTTTCAAATATAAACAAAGCTATCACTTACAGAAATTATATGTCAAAATGATGCCCACACCGAATCAACATCCTAGCTTTGCCCTGCCATTGGATGCTGATTGATTGGCTAGCAGCATGGGAAGTTATGACTGGAGAAATATTTAGGTACAACGAATGTAACATTCTATGTGG
This sequence comes from Nyctanthes arbor-tristis, assembly GCA_963692815.1. Classification (NCBI taxonomy): domain Eukaryota; kingdom Viridiplantae; phylum Streptophyta; class Magnoliopsida; order Lamiales; family Oleaceae; genus Nyctanthes; species Nyctanthes arbor-tristis. Next base: position 1,832 of record CAVNYN010207590.1, on the reverse strand, counting down.
TACATCTGATGAATAATACATTGACGTATATTAAATTTGTCCATATATCAATATAATTTCTTTTTAATAAGAAATAAAAATAACACTATTAATTACTCACGTACATTTCTCTCTCCCCCCTCCTCCGCCCATGCATCTTTTCTTTCTCTTTCTTAAGAGGCATCAATTAATTACTTTTGTGAGTGAAAATCTTATTCTCTTTTCACACTAATTTCTCCATTTCCATGATTCATTCGCCATTACCAATGTCACTCAATTTTGGATGACAATTGCACATAAAATTAATAAATTTATCTTTTTGAAATATTATTTTATAATATATTTTAGAATATTTTAAGTTTTCTTTCAAGTGCGATTTGAAGTATTTTATAAATTATATGAATATAATGTATGCTTTCTAATACACTATAATTATGTTGATTGTTAGCATATTTGTTACAAGCTTTGATTTCTAGATAAAGAGTTTTGAAGATTACGACATAATTTTGAGAAGAACTTTTTGAAATGTACTTGAACGATTTCGTTAATAGATAACCGTGAATAGTGAAATAATAACTAAAAGTTTGGAATAACATTCCAGTTTACAACACAACAAAAATTATAGAGGAAATTAGATATTCCAACCTCTTTTTAGTGCTCCATTTAAATTTACACATTTGTTTGAAATTAATTATAAATGTACCCTTATCCATTGCAAATCTACCACTCTATTTCATATATTTTTTATTATTTTTTTATTAGTTTATTTTATATATATCCTAATTCATGTGTGTATAAATTTATATCAAATCCTGGTCACCACTCCCAATAGTCTTCATCACCATTCCACCCATTCACTGGAGTAGCGGCCATCACCTCAGCCGCAGCCGCTGCCACCACCACAACCAACCTTGTAGCTTACATCCATTCACCATCACATTCACCACAAGTAGCGCCACCACCATAACCATCCACCATGTTCACCACGCTCATTTGCAACCACCACCATGACTACACCTGGTAACCAATCGGCAGTGAATTAGAGGGGAGGCGCTGCTACTGTTCGCTGCAAGCATCAGCGAATGACTACAGTCGCTGGCTGCCAACAGCTCCTGCTGTTCGCAACCTGACATTGGCAACGCTGTTATTGCTTTTTGCTGCCAGAACCGTTCTTGCGACAGTTCTGAATTCGCCGTTTTTTTATTTATTTTTATTTTTTATTCATTGTATTGTTTTCTAAAATTTCTCAGTGGAAACGATTGTTGGATTTGTTGCCAAAAATAATCCAAAGTTGAAAAGGAAAAGGAAAGGGAAAGAAGAAGAATCCTAGGAGGAAAAGGAATCCAAATCATAGAAGGATTGCCTTGTCTTCTAAGGAAACAAAGCCTATAAATAGAGATATTTTCTTCTTCTTTTATACACAAGTGGTACAAGCGAGTTGAGGGAAAAATTGGTGAGTCTAGCACCTTGAAGAGTTTTCTTGTAACTCTTCGTGGTTTGTTCGAATTGTAGAAAATTAGGTGTGGTAAAACTCAGGGTGATTTTCTCGTGTCACTTGGGTCGGGTCAGAGAGTTTTGGGAAGAAAAATAGTAGCTTAGCGTCTTGGGATTTCTTTAATTCTTCGCTGGTTAGGCAAAGAGTAGAAATTGGTATATGCGGTAAAGCTTGGTATATTTTTCTTGTAATACTTAAGGGATGGGTTTTGGCGAGTGAAAATTCTGTATGGTTGTAGCGACTTTAATTATATAGTAGAAAGCTTTGACAGTCCGTTAAATTCGTCTTCATCTTTTATTTTTCTAGTCTCAATTAAATTCCTTGAACAACGGTCCTGTGGGCGTAATCAGGGAATCTA